>CM065382.1:3265000-3382500 GCA_033060915.1 Euryodendron excelsum
GGGGGGGGGTTTTTTTTTTGGGGGGTTTGGGGGTTTGGGTTTTTTTTTTGGTGTGTTGGGGGGGGGTTTTGGTTTTTTTTTTGGGGGGGGGTGGGTTGGGGGGGGGGGGGGGGGGGGGGGGGGGTTGGTTTGGGGGGGGGTTTTTTTTTGTTTTTTTTTGGGTTTTTTTGGGGGTGGGGTGGGGGGGGGGGGGGGGGGGGGGGGGGTTTTTTTTTTTTGGGGGGGGGGGTTTTTTTTTTTTTTTTTGGGGGGGGTTGGGGGGTGTGGTGTGTGGTGGTGGTGTGGTTTGTTTTTTTGTGGATACTTGCTAAATAAATTAATTGTTGTCATCTGAACTTATTCAAACTTCCACTCATTTTTTTTTCTTTTTGATTTCTCTTTTGTTGCTCATAGAGCAGGGAATTATCTCCTTGAATAAGGCAAAGTAATAGAAGAAAGATATATTGTGGTACGTATTCGCTCTTACATGCCACAAGAGAAAAAGAAAACTCAATATGTACTGAAAAGCAAAAATATGTGCTCGAGTTTAACTCCAACTTTCTTTACTACCAAATACTTCATTCACAAACTAAAACATTGGACTAAATCATTTGCATGACCTTGTTCAAGGTTGTCTTTACTTTTTCTTTTGCTTTCTTGTTTGCTTGTCATAGAGTAAAGAATTATATACTTGAAAACAAATTAACGTAAAGTAACATAAAAAGGATATATTGTAATGATTATTGGCTCTTAAATGCCAAAAGAGAGAAAAAAACCTTCGTCCTAAAAAGGAAAAACATATGCTTGGGCTTAACTCTCAACTTTCTTTATTCTATACACTTTAATCACATCATACATTGGACTAGAGCATTTTGCATGACCTTTGTTCAAGCTTTTGTTCACTTTTTCTTTTACTTTCTTGTTTGCTTGTTATAGAGCAAAGAATTATCTACTTGAAAATAAATTAATGCAACGTAACATAAGAAGGATATATTGTAGTGATTATTCACTCTTACATGCCAAAAGAGAAGAAAACCTTTGTACTAAGAAGGAAAAACATATGCTTGGGCTTAACTCTCAACTTTCTTTATTCCAGATACTTTAATGATATCATCCATTGTGCTAGATCGTTTTGCATGACCTTTTTCAAGCTTCTCTCTACGTTTTATTTTACTTTCTTATTTGCTTATTACAGAGCAAAGAATTATCTACTTGAAAATAAATAAATGCAATGTAGTGATTACTCGCTCTTACATGCCAAAAGAGAGAAAGAAAACCTTTGTACTAAAAAGAAAAAAACATATGTGATTACTTGCTCTTACATGCCAAAAGAGAGAAATAAAACCTTTGTACTAAAAAGAAAAAAACATATGCTAGGACTTAACTCTTAACTTTCTTTATTCCAGACACTTTAATCACATCAGACATTGACATAGATCATTTTATATGACCTTGTTCAAGCTTCTTTTCACGTTTACTTTTGGTTTCGTGTTTGCTTGTCATAGAGGAATGAATTATCTACTTGAAAACATATTATTGTAAAGTAACAGAAGAAGGATATATTGTTGTGATTATTCTCTCTTACATGCCAAAAGAGATAAAGAAAACCTCCGTACTAAGACTAAAAAACATATGCTCGAGTTTAACTCCAACTTTCTTTATTCCCAAACACTTTATTCACAATATAAAACATTGGACTGAATCGTTTGCATAACGTTGTTCAAGCTTCTCTTCACTTTTCCTTTTGCTTTCTTGTTTGCAGGTCCTAGAGCAAAAAATTATCTACTTGAAATAGATTAACGCAAAATAACGTAAGAATGATATATTGTAGTGATTATTTACTTTCACATGCCAAAAGAGAAAAAGAAAACCTCCGTACTAAGGAGGAAAAACATATGTTTGGGCTTAACTCTCAACTTTCTTTATTCTAGACACTTCAATCACATCATATATTAGGCCAGAACATTTTACATGACCTTGTTTAAGCTTCTCTTCACGTTTCCTCTTGCTTTCTTGTTTGCTTGTCATAGAGCAAAGAATTATCTACTTAAAAACAGATTAACACAAAGTAACATAAGAAGGATATATTGTTGTGATTATTCGCACTTACATGCCAAGGGAGAGCAAGAAAATCTCAGAACTAAGAAGGGAAAACGTATGCTTGGGCTTAACTCTGAACTTTCTTTATTTCATACACTTTAATCATATCATACATTGAGCTAGATCGTTTTGCATGACCTTGTTCAAGCTTCTCTTCACTTTTCCTTTTGCTTTCTTGTTTTCTTGTCATAGAGAAAATAATTATCTACTTGAAAACATATTAATGCAAAGTAACATAAGAAAGATATATTATAGTGGTTATTTTCCCTTACATGCCAAAAGAGAAAAAGAAAACCTCCATACTAAGAAGGAAAAATATATGTTTAGGCTTAACTCTTAGCTTTCTTCATTCTAGACACTTTAATCACATCATACATTGGGCTAGATTATTTTACATGACCTTATTCAAGTTTTTCTTCACTTTTCTTTTCCGTTTCTCATTTGCTTGTTAAAAAGCAAAGAATTATCTACTTGAATACACTGTTGATAGAGAAAGGTAAATAGTAGCGATTATTTGCTCTTATAAGGCGAAAGAGATAAAGAAAACTTACTGCTCTTCCAATTCGTAGAGGACTTGCTTTACCCTAAAAAGCAAAACAATGTTGTTCGCATGGGTGTCATTGAAGGATTGTTGGCTCATAGTAAGATCGAGAAGGGTCAAATACGATAGAATCGTCATCTATCTCACATATGCATCTACTTTCAAGTTTTCTATGTGCTGCACCTTCAAACAGTAAAAAAATAAAAATAAAAATAAAAATTAGAGAGAAGAAAATCACTCGTCTTTGTCTTCCTTTAATATTTTGATATGAAAAGTTTAATAAAAATAACGTGACAATAATATCTTTAAAATTATGAGTCAAAACGGACTCATAATTTAATAGTGAATGTTTTTGTTTAATATGAAATGGACTATAGACAGTTATATCATTCTATATAAAAATTCTATACGAAATTTATGTTTATATATCATTAATTAATTTTCTATAGTATAACGATACTAAGTATGGTCACTAAAACTCTAAACAAACTTCAATCTTGGCACTGTATTTATTTATTTTTTCCAAGAATGCCAGAGACATCTGTAATATAAGGCACATCATCATATCCACATCTCTCTGTCTATTTGAGTCTTCACACATGTTATTCACACGTCATCACGAACTCTCAATCTACTACACTCCAATCACTGAACGACGCTCTTTTAATTATCCCCTCCCACCTTTCCACTAACTCTACTTAATTCAGCCATCGATACTTAGGGCCGTAAAACGAATCAAGTTATTCAAAACTCGGTTTATATTCGGCTAGTTAAAAACTTATTTGAGATCAACTCATTATGTAAACAAATTAAATTTGAACACATTTTAAAATTTGTTAATTTTTTAAGCTCAGTTCAAACTCAACTCGATAAGTTTATATACATTTTAAAATTCAAGTCACTTAAGTTCAGCTCGTGATCAGTTCGATTAAAGTTCGTTTGAGCTCTGTTTGAAAGTTAAACAAATTAAGCTTCGACTAATTCACTCCTCAACTAATACAAACCAAGCTTATATAGACTTCAACATGCACAGGACAAAAGGAAAATTATGCTTATGTCTTGACTAATTCCCTTATCGGTCCAGTCAAGGGCAGATAGTTATAATGTCAAAATTAACTGTTTTTGCATGAACTGTACAGGCTTCTCTTTTAATTTTTTTTTTATTTGGCTTTTTCTTTTGTTGGTCTGGAAGCAAAGAATTATTCACTCCTACGCTAATAAAAGCAATGTATACTAGTGATTATTCGCTCATAAATTCCAAAAGAGAAAAAAAATATATTTGTACGTGGAAGCAAAACAATATGCTTGACTTCGACTCCGGTTTTCTTTATTCCTATTGGATTTCTTGCCCAGTTAGAGTGCCGGATGCATCTAGAATAGCAGGTATATCGTATCCACATCTCCATGCCAATCTTCACACACGTGTCATTCACACATGAGAAGGAATCACGAAGTTTTTATCTGCTGAGTACTGCTGCCCTCGAAACACCGAACAACACCTCTTAATTACCCCTTTTGGAGTCCGGCATGTGATAATCTTAATCGCACAAGCGCACGGATCATATTGAAGTACAAGATAGTGAGTATGATGCCAATTTAATGTATATTTAGAAATTAATTAGAACAAATCTACTTCACTCTAACATAATTAATAATTCTTGAGCTTGTTTAACTATTCTAGCAATGAGCAAAAACAAATAAATAACCTAATAAACAAGTAAATAATTAATCTAGTAAATAACTGTAAAAAGACGAGAGAAATTAAATTAAGATGACTAAGATTTTAGAATTTACACACTTGCATTATAATAACTTTTCACGTAATTCAATTTATTTTTTTAATTCACTTCACAATAACGTCGTAATTAAATTTTTTATTATGAAAAATCATATACATATGTAAAAGTTGTGTTCGCCTCTATAATTTGCATTTCTTTTACATAACATTCTAAATACTCTTATATTTTTAAAATGTCACGCCACAAGAGTAAATTGTTAAATAACTTTTAAATTTATTAAGACAATTGGTTAGATAACTATTAAGAAAATTTAGCAATCTTATTCAACTCACATTACTAATTTTATAAGATATATATAAGATAAGATTGTACAATAAACTTAGTCGGATGAGATAATTATTAAAAATAATATACTAAAAAAGACAAAAACAAAAGCAGATCATGGCCTCTAAAAAAATAAATCACTTGCAAGATTTACAATTCACAAGAAAGTTATCACATCATAAATCATAAAAAAAAGGAAGCAAATCATAATACTTAGCAAATCAATGATATCACAAGTCTTTTAGTCTTATTAAAGTATATGTATCATTGTCAATCAGAATAAAATATATAAAATCATAGAATTAAGTTTAACGAAAAAAGAACTTAATTAGGTGACTATGATTAAATAAGGTACAATCAATTTTTTCTTTTATGTAGAGTATTTAAAAAAAATCTCTATTGTCATTAACTCACTAGAGTTTTTTTTTTTTTGGAAACAACAAAACCAATCCATTATATTAAAACAACAGAGATGAAGTACAAGCTGGGAATAGGATCTAACTTGCAAGAGAAAAAACTTGTAGTCAAAAACCTCACCAAGCAAAAAAACATTCACAAAAGTGCCAATAAAGAAAATAAAAAAACCGATGATGAGGTACCAACATTACAAACAAAAAATCATCCCACTACTAAATGAAATACCATTCCCCCTCCTTGTGCACACCCCAGCAAGAACTAAATAGCTTGAAACCCTTTAATATTTGCTCACTGTACCATTCAATTATTAGCCTTTGATTCTTCTCAACCCTTCCAATGAATACAATACATCCAATACTGATATTGATATACCAGAATTTTCTATTTTCCACCATATTATGGCCTGTAATTTTACCTCTTCCAAGACCTCCCACCATTTGACTTCAGAGTTGTTGAAAGTCACTTCATTTTTTGCCTTCCAAGTGTGCCATGCTACTGATATGAATAGAGTGTCCTATAACTTTTTCTCCACTTTCCTCTATTCGCAACTCCACCACCATAATGCATGCTTTCTCAAGGACTTTGCACTGACCCAGATTAACTCCCACCATTCACATAAAACACATATCATAGAGGTTCTCTGAGGTAGGCAATTCCTTCGAACCAACATAGATTTTGATTTTATCCTTTCTTGAATTGCTAACCCGCTGAAGATTAGTACTTTATGTGGTGAATTTACTTTCCAAATTGAAGCTTGTACTGAATCCTCCTGATTCTCCCAGTGTCTGGCTTCTTTATCAATGGAACTTGCTGTAAAACATCATTCCTTCTCCAAATTCCATTTTAATACATCTATCTTAGAATTATCCAAGACAATTGGATCAATCAGATCTAGTATCTTTGAGACTTCTTGCTTCTTCCATTCAAATAAAATTCTTCTAAACTTTAAATCCCAAACACCTCTTTCATCTTTTGACTTTGCTGTGCTTGTATTTTTTTGTTTTGATAAACTGTACAATTTAGAGAAAACATCCTGCAATGGCTTACCCCCAATCCATTTGTCTTTCTAAAATGTTGTGATCACTCCATTCTCCACCTTAATCTCAAAATTTCCATCCATTAACTATCTGAATATCCCCTGCTACTAGCCTATCTTCAGTATATTTAATCATATTGTTGATCCCTTATTTTTCTGCACTTCACCTAGGAGCCAGGCTCCTTCATCATACCCATATTTCTAACATACAATTTGTCACCATAATCCATCTCTCTCCATAGGAAATCTCCACCAATATTTTGACAGTAAGGTTTTGTTAATCACTGAGACATTTGATTACCTTTTTTCAGTTTACACATTGTATCTTCTTCTTTTTCCCCAAATCTCCCCATGGAAACCTTTTTTTGGATACTTTTCATCTCTTTGCTAACCTTCATAGGAGCATTAAATGGAGATAAATAATAAAGAGGTATACTTGCCAATGAAGCTTTTAGTAAGGTGAGTTTCCCTCCAATAGCTAAATAACTTCTTTTCCATACTGCTAACTTTCTTTTCATCTTTTCCAACATTGGTTCTCATAGTATGCTATGTCTTGGATTATCTCCCATTGACATCCCCCAATAAGACAGACAACTTTTGAATTCTGTATCCAACAATTTAAGCCATGCACCTTAGTTTCTCATCATCCATCCCTACCCTACATAAAACACTTTTCTGAAAATTTATGCTTAACTGAGATACTAGTTCAAAAACTCTGAGAATTCTTTTCAGATTCCATAGTTCAGACTCATCATCTTCACATAAAAATATTAGACCATTAGTAAATTGCAAGTGTGATATGATTGAACCTTTGCCTCTTATTCTTGTTCCCTTTAACAGCTTCAGTTCCAAAGCTCTATTAATTAACATGTTTAGACCTTCAACTACTATTTAGAATAAAAAAGGTGATAGAAGATCACCTTGTCTTATACCCTTTTGCATAGAAAACTCCTTCGTACGTGGGCCATTCACAAACATTGATATTTTCCCAGAATGTAAGCATTACAAGTTTAAAACTGTCAAATTTTTTATTGTATACTTAATTATTTTGAATTTTTAGATTTTTAGATTTATTACTTACAATGTATATATACAATCACTTTTTAAAATATTTCTTATCCATTCTTTTAACACATATAAATTTGAAGAATAGTTACTATTTGTGCATTGCACGAGTTGATACTTAGTATATCACTAAAATCACGTTAATAAATTAACTAATGTATACTTTTTCTAACCTTAATATTTAAGATAAAAAATTCATATGTATCTATTCAAAAACAAATCACGTAAGAAATGCAATAATTGAAATTAAGCCATTGAATAACATAATTAAATAATTAATCCAATAATCTCAAATGTTGATTGAATTCATATACAAAATTATTGACTTTAATTAAATATAAGCAAAAGTATTAAACAATCAAAGCCCTGTTGAAAGATAAATATGAATTACATGTTCAAATCACTACTAAGCATGAAATTTCATCTTCAATCTAGTATTAAAATTAAACACTCATGATTTTAACATATATTGAAAGCAAGAAAAATAAAATATAAAATCTAGACATGTGAAATAACAATCTCTACCCGACGATGTGTTATGCGGCTAGGGCTCGGTCCCTTTTTTTTATTCTTTTTCTTTCCTTCCTTTTGGCTGTCCACCTCCTTTCTCCTTTTCTTATTTACTTATTTTTTGTTTTCTTCCTTGTTGCCCACTCTACATGCGCGCGCGCACACACACATAGATATATATATATATATATATACTAGCATTGATTCATGCAATGCACGGAATTTACATTTGTGTTGAACATATTATTAAAAAAAATTAATTATTATTATGAAAATGTGGAGTTATTCATGATGCAATTTGGATTGCTATACAAAATTAGATCGATCATAATCAGAATAACAATGGAAAGTAAAATCACAAATAACATATATCTTTGATTTGAATAACCAAGCTCAATTAGAGGATGAAGTCGACAGAGTGGTGGAAGGGTAACACAAATAGAATACATCTCTAATACAACCAATACTAACATGATGCTTGGGCAAATAACAGAGCAACGCTGGAATCCTTTAAAGTGCATCATATATTTTTCAATTGCCAAGGTTTTGGGAAAGGAAGAGAAGGAACCATCCCTAATGCCTAATGGCCCCATTCTACAAAGTCTAATTCACCCGCTCTATTTAATCTTATTAGAGAATCCCATGAGGAAGCCCACACAGACAGAGCTTGAAGGCATCTGCAAAGGACCACCTGCCAACAACAAAACATATGCAACAATGTTCAGTCCTGACCTAAGCCCACATGTGCAAAATTACAACTTATCTCAGAAATTGTTGCGTAATTACAAAGAACAAAAATCTTCTTCACCATCATATTCCTCGTCTACGACATCTGGTTCTTGGAAGTGGTCATCTTCAAGATGAAATTGGTGTAGCTTAAGCTTCTTAGAGGCTTTCTATCGTTCATCTCTATGGATGAAATTAATACAATATTTTATGATTTTTTCGTCAATTTCTTGGGGCTGTAACCCAAGAAGAGAAAGGCAAAAGACATCCCCTAACTTCTCCAACACACACACCCCACCCCCCACCCCCCCCCCCCCCCCCCCCCTTTTTTTTTTTTTTCTGCTTCTACCGTCACAATAAAATAAAAAATTGAAGCATATGCATGCAACACAAAAAAACCAACAGATCAAAACACCAAAACAATTAAAACACGGCATGCATATAAAAGTAGGCAAATGCTAACTTATGTCCTAAGGGCACATTTTAAGTATGCTTTGTTTGGTTGTACAAAGTATTGAAACTTGTGTTTTCAGTGTTGAAAATTATAAAAACACAAGTTGTAATACTTTATACAACCAGACAAAGTATGCTTAAATGTGCCCTTAAGGCACATATTAGTAAGACCCATAAAAGTATCACCATTTCAAGAGGTGGAATAGTCTACTCCCAAGAGCCACTACCACCACGGACGCGGAATGGCTCTTCGAAGACCGTAGTTGTTGCCTCCCTCGCCTCTGCCCGTGCTATCGCACGAACCCGTTGTCATTGAGGGAAACATATAAACTAAAATGGGGATTTAAAAATAACTGTGAGGGAATGTATCTTGAAATTAGAGAGTGATTTTAGAAATGGATTTGTTTTAGAAGACTGGTGAGATCATGGTAACGTTAAACTAAAAAACAAATTTTGGGTATTGTGAGATATTATAGGAATGGATCTTTATCAAACCAATTAATGGAATAATGAGAGTAATCTTAGATGGATACATAATATAGATTTGAATTTTCAACTTCAAATTTGGGCGGAACTTTAAATTCAATAATTAAAAATTTAGTGAGGTTTAAAAATAATCCGTCTTAGAGAATAGTAAGAAGGAAGACAATTGAGAAGTTTGAGATTGGTAAAAGTGCCACGTGACATCACAATTAATTAGGAATTTTGTAAAAACATAAATTGAATTTTGGAGCATTGAGATAGTCCCACTACATTTGCATATACAATAAGACATATATCTATCTATCTATCTATCTATCTATCTATCTATATATACTAGCAGTCAACCCGTGTTGTGTACGAAACGTAGAAAATAAATTTAAAATTTTTAAATAAAAATAAAGAATTGATATTATGTTCTTAAACTTTATACTACTAATATGAGTTTTACTAAATAGTAAATTACACTTATTACTTAAAGCTAAAAATTTATTCAAATCTATGCATCTATATCGTAAAAAAATATTCTCAAAATAGTTATAACATTCACTGCCGAGCTTACTAAAAAAACATTAAATTACATTAGACTCACAGAATTAAAATACTTGAAAAATTGGTTGTTTCTTTATTATTTATAGCATACTTCAAAGTTTTGTTATATTTTGATGAAATATTTTTTAAAATAGAATATTCTAAAGTATTAAAACTATAAAAAAGAAAAAATTAAAAGTCCTTTCATATTAACCTTGGTAGAATTAGAAAATTTTTTTGTCGATTATTGAGGTTATCCAAATCAATCATTGTTAAATAATTAAAAATATATTTAATTGAGAAAAGCATTATATAATAAATTAAGTTTCATTGGAGCTTGCCAAAATTTTGATTATTTTTGTTATTACTTTTAAGAATATTTAAAGAGATGTGGTTGATGAGTATTTATAACCAAATGACAAATTTATCAATAATAAGAAATTTTTATAAATAACAAAAGAATAAATGATGCATGATTAATAATTTTGTAATATGTGTACTTCCTATGGTAGAAATTTAAAATTATTTTTTATTTTCATTAAAATTTTTGTGAATGAGCATATTTGAAAACATCAGAGCCAATTGTTATGAAAACATCATAACCGATTGTTATAATATATAATATAGATTGATGGTTATAACATTTTTAAGAAATTAAGATTGAAGAATGAAATTTCAGAGATTATTTATTTCGTTTGTAAATTATTTTTTTAACTAATCATTGAAGCCACAAGATTAGACATTTTGGAATAGAGACATAAAATTAAAAAAATTAAAAAAATTTAAATGTTTTAATTTCATTTGTCTCATAGCCAATTGCAATAATGTATAGTATAGATTTATTTGTATTTATCTTTAAAAATAAAAATTAAAAGGACTTGAATAGAAATTCTAAAGTTTTGAATCTAAGCAAGAACTTTCCAAAATTATAATAGAAGAATTTAAAGAAATTCAAAATAGTAATCCTAATATTATTTTAAAATTTAAGGAGGAGCATTCTAAAATTATAAAAGAGAGATTTAAGGAAATTTAAAATAACAATTCTTTGTTTTAAAAAAATTAACACAGAGAGAATAAATTTAAAATTTTTAAATAAAAATAAAAAATTGATATTATGTTTTTGAAGTTTATACTACTAATATGAGTTTTACTACTATGAATTTTTGAAATGTTGTGGGAGGTCTCTGTAGTTTCGTAAATATTGAAGGGAGGTCAGTGTAATTTATCCTAAAAAATAATTATTTTTTACTATAAAAAATTTATTTTAAAATTTATTCTCTACTTCCGTGCATAGCACGAGTTCACTGCTAGTTATTACTTAAAATTGAAAATTTATCTAAATTTATACATCTATATCCTAAGAAATTCTTCATTAAAATTGAAATTACTTTTTATTTCCATTAAAATTTTTGTGAATGAGCATATTTGGAGGAATTTTGATAAACTTGTGTCATATTGATTAAGAGTCCAAACAAAAAGAAATATAAAGTAAGACCAGTAAGTTGGAAAGTTGGATTAAGATTTTGGGCTTTAAGAACATCATAACCAATTATTATAATATATAATATATAATATAGTTTGATGGTTATAACATTTCTAAGAACATGAGATTGAAGAACAAAAATTTAGAGATTACTTATTTAATTTATAAATTGCTTTTTCAACTAGTCATTAAAGCCATAAGATTGGACATTTTGGAATTGAAACATAGAATTAAAAAATAGAGTTAAATGTTTCAACTTCAATGGTCTCATAGCTAATTTTAATAATATATAATATAGATTTATTTGTATTTGTCTTTCTAAAAATAAAAATTAGAAGGATTTGAATAGAAAATTTTAAAGATTTGAATCTAAAGAAGAACTTCCCAAAATTATAAAAGAAGAAACGAAGTCATAAGCATGTAGGTTTAGGGCTAGACCAACTACTCATTATTTTTAAATTTGATATAATCATAATGTTATTTTTAAATTTAAAGAGGAGCTTTCTAAAATTATATAGAGGAATTTAAGGAAATTTAAAATAACAATTTTAAGTTTTTAAAAAATTAAAGAAAAACTTTCTAAATTTATGAAAGATAGGTAAAATTTTTCAAAGTAACATAAGATTACTTCAGTTTAAGCAAAAATTTACAAATCATTAGTAGAAAGTAAAAGTTTCTATAATTTGTATTTAGACCAATGCAATTATGACACATGTAAAATTAGTTATTTAAAAATTCAAAAAACTAAGAAAATTAGATTGAGTCTTTCAACCTCAAAGACCTATATCTATACTATATATTATAGCAAAATATTAGAGGGTCTTTGAAGCTGAATGTTCTAATTCAACTTTCTCATAGTTTTGAATTAGTAAAAGAAAAAAAATACAAATATATGTATTCTATTAGTTGTTTCAACTTTATTCTTTTACTTAAATTTCATTTTATTTTGTCACTTGGTGTATATAGTAAGTTTTTCAAAATTTGCTTCAATTATGGTCTTTATATAGAATCTTTAATAAAAGAATAAAAATAACATTTAATTTTTATGAGAGTACGTACATATGTATCAAAATTATCAAAATTGTTATTACTCATCAATAGGGCCGGCCTTGGGGTGAGCCCAGCAAACCCTTGGGCTTGGGCAACCCCAGGTTTAAAAAAAAAAATTTTTTTTTTATTTTTGTAAGGAAAAAAATTATTTGACCCTATTAAATTTTTTTTATTCTTGTAAAGAAATATTTTTTTTTAACTTGTATGACTTTTTTTGATAATAAATTAATAATAAGAGGCAACTATATTTAAAGTTGGGCTAGGGCAACCCAAATGGTTGGGCCGGCCTGCTCATCAATCACAACTCTTCAAGAAAGATTAAAAAAATAAAAACAACAGTAAATCAAAATTTTGACAAAGCCGAATGAAATTGAAGTCATTATATTTATTTTTTGATAGATGAATGATTGGTACATATTCTTCTGTTTCAAACATTAAATTAAATCAAACGTGATTAAATTCTCTAATTTTAGTAGCCAGATTGATCCAAAGTAAATTTCCGAATTGTGCTATTTTTTGATAGATGAATGATTGGTTCATATTCTTTTGTTTCAAACATTAAATTAAATCAAACTTGATTAAATTCTCTAACTTTAGTAGCCAGATTGCATCCAAAGTAAATTTCCTAATTGTGCTTATATCAGTGAAAAAAAATATCCTTAACATTCTTTATTTTTATTTTTTACTAATTTTATTTTATTTTATTTTCAAAAATATTTAAATGAAAAATAATTTTGAAAAATATAGAATATGTCATAGACAATGAAAACATAATAATTAATTCAAGTAATTTTATTTTAGTAATGACAACATATTTTTTGATATAAATGCACATGTTTTGGCTAGGTTCGGGAAATGTTTAACCCTATTAGTTTAATCAAGCTTGCAGGTAGGGATAGAAAAATAATCTCGTATATCGGGTCCTCGCCCCGCCTCTCCCTATTGGTATAGGTATAGTGTAATACTAAATGGGGCGGGGCGATTTTGGGAACAAAGTGTAAAAATTCGTCTTAACTCGAAACCATCCCATTTATAAACGTATATTCATTATTATAGGTATATGTTTTATTAAAATATGAGTATTGTGATTTTTTTTCTTATTTTTTGTGATTTTATCTTTTACTTTGTCCATGATATGTTTGACAGAACAGTGAGATAAAGTAGACAAGGCGGGTTTGGGGGGAGGGATCACCATGGCGGGGCGCGAATGGGGTAGAGGTCCCCCAACCGAAACCCGCCCGGTTGTCATTCCTACTTACAAGTATCTTTAATTTTATGATATGTGATTTGAGTTAAGAGTAACGTAAGTATGCATGATGGTCATGAAAATAGTATGTTAGCCCAATTAAATAAATAAAATTAAATTAAAAATTATATTCCAAAATTTAATAATGAGTTACATCTAACTTAAATTTCAAATCATTTTTATACTAAATTTATTGTTTTAAGTGATAATATTTAATGCAGTTAATAGGTAATTCATTTTTTTTTTTTTGAACAACAGATATATTGGGAGACCAAAGGCCAAAGATACAAAGGAAAGGGAAGAGTTGAGGAACTTAGGCTACCTATATTATAAAATTATAGTTTTCTTGCAAAATTTTAAGCATTTATATTTTATCTCATAATCTTAAGGATTTTTATTACAATTAATTGATAAAAATTAATTTTTGAATGTGAATATATATATTTATATAGTTCATATTTGTAGTGCAACGTTTAAGAATAAAAATATTTTTTATTATTTTAATTTTTAATTTTTAATATTTTTTCTCTACTTCCGTGCGTTGCATGGGTTCATTGCTAATATATATACGTATATAAATCTTGCTCTTTTTTGTACGACCGGTTTCTTTATTGGTTGATAGTTTTTCCTTTTTAGTCTTCTAACTTTATAGAATTGTTGAAAGATTTGTCCATAAGTACTTGTTTCCTGGAGCTATTCCTTTTTTGCTTCTGTATCCTAATTTGATACAAAAGTGATGATTTAAATAAATAATAAATAACTAAATAATATAATTAAAAAATAAAAATATATAAATTATGTGACTTATCACCCATCCACTTTCGCTGCTTAAGTTACTTTCCACTAATAAATCCCTTCCTCTATTAACTTATCCCACTATTTTAAATCTCTCAAAAAGTTTCATATTATAAAAGTTTTCCATTATTCTTATTTGATAGATAATATGAAGTCAAATTTTTTTTGGAGCAACAGAACTTCAAAAGAGGAAACATGAAACTGAAAGGCACGTTTGGTAATATTTTCAGTTTTTTGTTTTATTGGTAGTTTCTCTTGTTCTATTTTTATTTTTCAAAAAAAATTCAAAAATATGTTCAGTAAACTCAAAATTGTTATTTATTTTTTTAGTAATTTTTTATAAAAAATATTCATTTAATATTGATAAATGGTAGTGGGATTGGGGCTGGCAGAGTAGGGGTGACGGTATTGGGTGGAGGCGGTGGATAGCGTCGACGGTGGAGGAAAAAGAATAAAGACTTGTTTTAAAAACAAGCACCAAAAAAAAGGAAACCATTGTTTATAAAAATTATTTTCAAGTTTTTATGGAAACAAAACATTTGAAAAAATTTACAAAATATGTTTGATTTTTTTTTGGGCAAGAAATTTGAATACAAAAGCAAATGTTACCAAGCCGAAAATATTTAATGACTAAAAAGATCTCAACCATTGAAGCCATGTATATGACGTGGCGAGCATATGAGGCCTTAGTGGGGCTTTTGTTTTTTCTTTAATCAAGGGCTTTCGATATGAAAAATGTTATATGTAATTTTATTTCTTAATTATTAGTTACAAGTAAATAAATTTTACATAAATTTATTAATATAAATTATACATTCTTGTGTCTATGGGTGAGAAGAGTAAAGTAATTGAGAAACGAGATTACATTTAGGCTTCTTTTGATTTCACCTAAAATGTTTTTTCTTAAAAAATATTGCACTCATTTTTTGTTTTTTGATTGACCAAAAAATATGAAAAATATTTTTCATAAAAAAAACAAAAAAATAACTTACATTTTAAAATTTTCATTTTAAGTTATTTGAACTTTGACCCTATTTTCAACCATTTCACCACCAGTACTACCCACCACCTCCCACCTCCTCCACCACCACCACCACCAGCCGACCACCACTGACGTCTGTCACCGAAGCCCACCACCACCCTCCGTCACCAACCACTGCCGCCCACATTTCCACCCCAGCCCGCCGCTCCTCCCCAATCCGTCGATTCAGCCGCAAGTCATGGCGCGACGCGAGCTCTATAACTGAGCCGCCTCCACTGCCTCCACCACACCCAGAACTCGAAGTGTGAGACTGCCGGTGCCGACGGCGCTGCCTCGATTCATCCACATCGTCTTCCAGCTCGTGCTCGTCGTTCTCTTCATCATCAGTGAAATCGCAGTCGAAACCTCGTCGTTCATGGAAGAGTGGATTAGCTCGAGGATTGAGAAGTTCTTGCGGAGGGCTTGCACAGAGTTCCCGATCACGGAGATGTGGCAGCAGTGCGGGCACGAGAGGGTGGTGTCGGGCGATGCCGAGAACATCCAAGAGAGGCACTCTTTGCAGAAGCCATGACCACATTGGAGCAACAGCGGACACCCCTCTGCTTCGTTGTATCGAGTCTGACACACTAAACAAAAAGGAATCTTCATCTTTTTTACCTTCCTCTCTCCTTCTCTGTACACAGATATCGAATCCGAAGAATTGGAATTCCGACGAATTGGATTTTAGAAGATCTTACTTCTTAAGGAGAGAGAGAATTGAGACGGATAGAAGTAGAAGAATTGAGGGTATCTGTGGGTGTTGTTATTTTTTTATATCTTTGTCTAGAGTAAGATCTTCCACTCCCCAGTTTAATCTTCTCTAGTTGGAATTAAAGGTGTCTTATTTTGGCTTGAAGATGGCAAAAACAGAGGGTGTTTTTATTATGTTTCGGTTGAACTCTTGTGAACCTTCTTCTGTTATGATTGCTTTGTAAAGTCTTGTGACTTGTAAAGTTGATTTTCTCTGAAAAAATTCATCTTTTGCCATTCAAAAAAAAAAAAAAAAACCGAGAGATCCGTGATTGAACTTGAGAACAAATGATTTGGGAATGCAAATCAAGCAAGCAGTGTTGGAATATTTGGTGTGACACACTAAATTTGAGTCATTATTAAAGTGAAACTCAAATGTTCTTTTTAGTGGGTTCAAGATACTTTGTGTTCTTCTGTATGAAGAGATGAAGAACAAGCATTTACTTGCTCAAATTCATAGAGGTTTGAATGAGATAATGGCCTCCAAAGTAAGTATCATGAGTATGATTTTTGAGTGGAATTAAAGATTTGTCCCATATTAATTTTCTATGGAAAAAGTAATGAGTATATAAAGCTTAGGTTTAAAGATGGGTTTGGACCCTAAGGGACACTCCACTTTTGTGGAAGGAAGAGTACCTATGGACCCCATAGGTTGACCTAATACTCCACGCGCAGGCCGCCGCCCATCCGGTAGGTTCGTTGCGGGTGCAATTAAAATAATGTTAAAAAGGCTTGGGGCGATTTAATATTTAATTTTTTGAATGAGGTTTGAACCATAACAATGTGGACTTGGTAGAACCGAAAGATTCTCCCTTTGAAACAAAAACACAGTTTTTTTTACAGATTTATATCATATATTTCATTTGTCTCAGTCTTCGTCGACAACATTTTGTGCCTAGATTTCGGCGACGTCTGTTCACATCTCCGGTGAAGTGTTGTCTAGATTTCGGCTAGTGTTTCAAGCAGATTCTGACTGTTCAATCAGTCCTTTCTTATCTTTGTTTCTGACTTAGAAATTCTGTATGAATTTCTATCCAGGTTTTTATCTGGTTAATTTTTATATATATATATTATGTGGTGAATTTCTGTGGAAATTCTATCACTTTCTTTTGTGTTTCTGTAGTAAATTTTAGGGTTGAAATTCTACAGAATGACTGCAGTTTTTCTGTGTAAAAAATACTATTTGTTCATTATCATACTATATTGATTTTATCAGAAATGCCGTAGGTTTCTGTATGAAATTAAATGTCATAATTTTGCATAGAATTAGACATAAATTTCTCGTTGTTTTAAGTCATACATGTTACATTCATTCTATACATTAAGAGAGTATAGTTAAAAGGTTGATTCGCTGGATCTGAATATTGTAGTGCTACTTATTCAAGATTGTGATCATTTTATCTTGGAGATAGACGTCCGTTAATTCCATAAGCACCTGTGTGAGAGACGAATCTGTCTTAAGCTAAGAGTGTGCAACACTTTACTTGATCTCCGCTTTATCGCATATTTTATTATTTTATCATAGATAACTTGTTGAGTATACCATATTACGTTATTTCACACATATTATTTAATATTGTTGATTTCACTTCGTAATAACTACATAAAAGACATTATACAGATTATGTCCAATAATATTATTATGTTATATTTCAGTTTATTATGACTACAGTTTATATGAAAAATATTATACAATAGTTTTTTCCAACAAGCAGAAGATGAGAAAATCTAGACGAAAGAATTTTACGGAGAGAGTATGTGTGCGGAGGAATGGAAGAGCTGATTCAACTGAAGCTTTATTGAGGGATTATAATTTTCAAATGTAAATCAAACACTGAAAAATAAAAAAGAAAACAATTTTTTTAGTAAAACGTTTTACATAAAAGAAATATGTTTCGGTGTAAAATATTTTACGTGAAATCAAACAAGAAGTTAATTACAAGTACCAAGTAAAGAGATACGAAAAATATGACTAAATAAAAAGGGCTGAGAAATGGCATTTTTCATTGACAAAAATACTTAAAAAAATCATGAAATACGCTAGTCATGTATTTCATTTTGATTTAAAAAATTTTTTCTTTGCTTCCTAAAAAGGTAGTGAGGAGCTAAGTCTGTTAAGAAAGAGGTGAGTCATAATTGAATTTGTCTTTATCAAAAGTGCAAGTTGTTTGAATTCGCGACCACGTGAAAAGGAGAAAATTTTCACGCTGCCAAAGGCAACATTTCGCGTAATATGGGTTTCATTTTGGTACTACCAAAGAGTGTAGTCATGTAATGTCAATTAAATTTTTATTATTTTTATATAATTTTTAAAAATCAAGAACTAACATTTTATAGAATTGTGCCTAGATGCATAACACTTGAAAATTTCATTTTGATACGAAGAACTTTAACATTTTGATTTCTTAAACATTTGTTAGAATATCTTTTTATAGTATGTTTAGATTTTGAATTTGTCATGAGAAAGAAAAATGAAAGGGGAAGAAATTAATTAGATGTCATCATTGTTTATGGATAATAAAAAATAATTTTTTGGATAAATACCAATTCATTTTCTTCTCAGTTTCCAAAAAAACCAAATAAAATAAAATTTTAGCTTGCTTCACTTTATTTTATTTTCCTATCAGTTTCCTTCCCTTCCCTTTCCCTCCATAACTCAAAATCCAAACATAATATTAAATGTCTTTTTGTGTAAAATAAGATCTACAAAATAGTCAAATAATGCTTCTTCTTTTCTATTCTTTTTGATAGTTACAATAATAATAAAAAAACTCAGATATTTAATCATGACATTTTCAACAAAATATTCTTAAAAAGTTCAAGATTAATACGGGATTAATTACTTGACTACTTTTTCCATTGTCTTTTAAAAAAAAAATGAAACAGCAGATCGACAACACACATATATATTATTAACCCAAAATATGGGCATGGGGAATTACATCACACTTGAATGTTTATTTATTATCCAACTCAAGGAAAGCAGCTGGGAAACGAGTAGGAGATTGCATACGTACATATACGTATATATATATATATATATATATGTATGAAGTAAATTTAGGTAGTATCCACGAAGCCACGCTCAGGCACTTGCTTTATCATAGTCTTGAAAAGCTTATAGTAAAGCGGGCAATGGGCTATGCCAAAAAAATACCACCTGTAGAAAGGCCAGTAAATATTCAATGGCAATGGGTGATTCTCTTACTACGTATTTAAGGACAAAGAAATGTCCACCGCAGAAAGATACGAGCATGGAAGCTATGGATATGAATAGCGATGTCAAACCTATCATAAGCTTAACCGGCAAATCAGTTCGGAAATCCGTGGCTTGGTGTTTAGAGGTAAGAGTGGCGAGGAACATGACCACTGCTGTCAGGGAAAAGCAGAGGGCTACGAGTGACGAGAAGGCGAAGTCCTTAAACATACGCTAGTCTTTCAGAACCGGCTGCCCCTTATCAAAGTCGCCGGGCACGCTGGATGACGTGGCAAAGGCGACCGTTGCAATGAGTGCTGCAACAATGGTGCATGAGTCTGAGGTTTTCATTAGCCACTCGGTGTCACTTCTCAATAGATCCTTATATGTCTCCATGAAGATCTCTTCCGGAGTCATGCCCTTATTGTTTTGGTGTGCGAGCAAAAATCTTGGCACAGAGTTCTTAATAAACTGCAGTAGAGTTCAAGCAAATCAAAGTCATGCGCTTAATTAATTGAAGCATCATATAACTGTTATCCATGCATCATTTTAAAACTCGTTTTTATTTAGCTAGAAAATATTTAAAGTTTTTTTGCTCAAGTTTGAGAACTGAAATATTTGGTTGGAATTTATTTATCACATTTACTTAATGTACTTAAGCTCCAAAAGCCTTTTCCTTTTTTTTTTTTTTCTTTTTTTTGTAAGTGTGGATGTTGTATTGAAAATTTTAAACCCATTTATACCAAAGAAGAAAAAGTGTAATTAGAACTTATATATTCTTGGCAACATAGCAAACATTTTTATCTTCTACAATATTACTTCAATCTTAAGTTATGCATACAATGATAACACGTACACTAATCACATGCAAAAGCTTAAAAATGATGCATATTAGACAGACATGCATGTTCTAATTATAAAGACTTACCTCGTACCACTTGATTTCCCATTGCATTTGCAGCACAGCATTTGGAGCAAGCCTGCTGGGCCGAGAAGTTTCGAACTTGGCAGCAAGATGCAATACATTATTTCCATTATTATCCACGTGGCGTACCAATCTATCGATGATACGATCCTTAGGTAGCAACAACTGGAAGACATGGGGTTGCCTGCTTTCCACCGCCGCACGCATCAGATTCTTCCCCTCTGAGTTCACCTCACTTATGGCCCCAGAAAAATTATCCTTGAGGGCCTGCTCTACTATTTCAGTGACACCATTCCGCGCTGCAATTAGTATTGGTCTGTGATCTGCTGCCACTGAGACTCAAAAATCAACAATTAAAGAAAAAAAATAATTGTATCGCATATGGTACGTACCACTAGCTAGATTAACCTATGGCCGCCTACTACTCTCCTGAATGATGCCATTATGTTTACGATTTAAATTCGTACTAAAACACATAGGCTGAAGTTGAGATATTCAATATTCTAACAGCCTGTTTGGAGCTTAATTAGAGAAGGGAAGGAAAAGCCAGGAAGGAAAATAAACCCCCCCTCTCTCCGCTTCGAATTTTAAAAAAGGAAAAGGATTTCTTTCCGCTTTCTTTTTATTTTTCTTTGCAAAACTAAACCAGACAAGAAAAACGCTTTTCCTATCAATTTTATCTTCCTTTTTTTTTCTTTTCTTTCCTTTCACAAGTTTCAAAGATGTTCTAAATTGTTAAAACAATGACATTTCACCAATCTACTTTAACATGAAAAGTTGACATAAAAAAAATATTATTCTTTCAAAATATTTATGCAAGAAACTTTCATTGGAATTAATATGACTAGTTTATCACGGGATTCATTTTAGAATTTCGGTATTGAAATATTTTAGCACCATCGATTCAATATTAATTTTAACTTTCATAAAAAATATTCAATTGTTCATTTTTTTCAGTAACCTTAATTACGGCATTGATTGACCTACCTACTCGTGCGCATGTGTGAAAAAGAGACGGTAAAGGAACAACCGTGACAGTGAGTACCCTTCTTAATTTAGCTCTTTTTCATCGATGCTCTTGAAGTCTGGGGTGGGGACTGATGAGACCTTCTTAAAGCATGCAACAAGCTTATTCAACTGCAACACTGAAACCTCCCTCTTCTCTACCTTGGTATGCCAGTAGGAACCTCTCAGTGCCATATGAAAGACTGGAAAGGAGTCATAGACAGGTTCAGACAAACTCACAAGTTGGAAAAGATCTCATCTTTCATTTGGAGGAAGAATCACTTTGCTAAAATCTACTCTAGCTAGTTTACCTTTATATTTCCTCTCCCTTTTCAAGATGCCTATTAATGTTAGAAAGACAATTGAAAAACTTTTGAGGGGATTCCTATGGGGAGACAGTCCTTTAAAAAAGAAGGTACATCTAATTAAGTGGGGAAAGATCACCCTAAACAAAGTTCATGGAGGCCTGGGTATTAAGCCAATTCAGTTAATGAATGCTGCTCTACTCTCCAAATGGTGGTGGAGATTTGGCTCAGAGAAAGATGCTCTTCGGAGGAGGCTTATTTGCAGCAAGTACAACCTGGAAAGCTTAAGATGGCTCCCTTATGCAGGTATTTCTTTAAAACCTTCTGCCATCTGAAAAGGTATCATTGAAATAGGATCTGTTAGTAATGAATTTAACAAGGTTTTGAAGAAAAATCTTCATATAAGATTGGGCTCTGGTAATGCCACTCAGTTTTGGCATGAGCCTTGGGTCCCCCAAAGCCAATTTCAACCCCATGGCCAATGTAAAAGTCTGCTTTATGAACTATTTCCCAAACTTTACCCACTATCACTTAACCAACAAGAGCTCATTAAAGATGTGTGTGAGGTTATGGAAGATGGCTCTACATGTTGGAACCTATGTTTCAAAAGGGACTTAGAGCCTGGGAATGTGAGGATCTTGAAAGGCTCACTCACATTCTTAATTCCCTCTCTTTGATCCCTGGTAAAGATGACATTCTAGCCTGGAAAGCAGAGTCCTCAAATAAGTACTCAGTCAACTCCTTTTGTAATTCATTTCAAGACAAGTTGAGTGTTCCAGTATGCAATTATCAATTTGTTTGGAAAAATGCAGCTCCTCTTAAAATTCAGATTTTTGGTTGGTTGGCTTTCCAAAGGAAGATTTGCACTAGAGAGTTATTGAAGCATAGAAATATCCTACCCCAAAATGCTAGTACTAAGTGTGTTCTGTGTGAGGAGGAAGATGAAAACACTGAACATTTATTACTTAGGTGCAAAACTGCTTGGCTTATCTGATCCTCCATCCTTAACTGGTGGGGTACTCAATGGATTGCCCCATTCAATCTAGCAGATCTAGCCATGTGGTGGTTTGACTTCAAGCTACTTGGCCTTGAAAAGTCCATTTGGAGAGCACTCTTCTTTGCTATAATATGGAATAGCTGGCTGCTAAGAAATGACATCATCTTCAATGGCACCTCTCTTGATTGGCAAGAAACTATGCATACAATCAAGCTACACACTGCATTTTGGGTGAAAGCTAAAGTTGCTAATACTGACTTCAATGTACTGGAGTTTGTTTACAACATTGCAGGTGTTAGGAGTCTTAGGCGCTCATCCATTGTCAGGAAGTTTTAGTTGGTCCCTTGCCAATACCTTTTTTCTTCTTTTTGTATCTTTATTCTTACTTCTCTGGTCTGGCCTGATTTGGGCATTTCCAACTCAGTGAAGCCTACTCTTGTAATCCTTTTATTACCTGAATGAATGGTCTTCTCTTTTGCCGATCAAAAAAAAAAAAAATCAAGCGAATTCTGAGTTATATTTCTGTCAGTTCACATTTATTGTGGCCACTCTTTTTAAGTTCTGGTATGTTTTAATTCGAAGGAAATTTGTCCACCTGTCGCCACAAAGTGCAGTAAAGCTTGGCACATAAATCACTTGCTTGTGTGCTGTGCCTTGTGTGAAAATATGCTAGCATTGTTTTGAAAATCAGACCGAGTCGGATCGGCCGATTGAATCGAAAAATGAAAACGGGTTAAATAATGGTTTGATTAATTTTTTAAATCTGTTTTGGTTAAAATTCGGTCAAATCTAGTTAAATTCGCAATTGAACCGTGATCTGGTCATTAAAACCGGTAATTGAACCGTTCGGTTCAGCTTTTAAAATAAAATTTTAGGCTTTAATTTTAAAATTTTAAATTTTAAGTATTAAAACTAGTGTAAAAAAATAAAATACATTTTATTACTATTAATAAATAATTAATGACATAATTATGACATCACAGGTCAATAATAGTTAACTTAACGGTTAAACCAATGATTTGTAGCCCAATCTTTTTTTTGATTTGTTCAACGGTCCGATTTTCAAAACATTGCATGCAAAAGAGGAGAGGAGAGGAGAGGAGAGGAGCCACTGGGACAGCAATTAGTACCTTTCTCTTCTTGTTCCTTTTGGATGTTACCAATGCCAACATTAATTTTCTCGACTGCCATAGGGATGGTATCATACTCCGCAGTTGCCGCTGAGGGTTTCCTTCCAGTAGCATTGCTACCATAGTAAAAACTATATTCAATAAATGTGCTTACGAGCTTAACAGACCAAGCGTGATTCTCTTTCATCTCCCGCATTTTTTTTCCAAATTTCTAGTCCTAATCAAAAGAAAGAGTTAACAAATTAACCACGATTAGCATCACGCACGATAGGAAAATATTATTCTTATAAAAAATTTATACAAAATTTAAACACAAAATAATTTAATAGTGACAGTTTTATAATTAAAATTAATTTAATCCATTATTCACAAATGAAATATCGACCCAAAGAAGTTGTGTAGAGAGAGAGGATCTTACCAAGAATCCTAATATATTTACAATTAAAAGGAGAATGAAAAATAAGAACCTTATAAATACTTTAGAAATCATAGTATCTGTGGTTTTTTTTCCCTCATATTAGAAGTAAAAATAAAAAAAAAAACAACAACAAAATAAGGCAAGAATGGATGTACACCATTGCCATCTTTCTTTATCCATCGTTTGCATATATGTCATCTGTCGCCAGTCACCGTACAAGTGGTTCTAGATGAAGAATCCTTGTTAATTGCATCTAATTCAGATATAAATTTTTTTTTTTTCAAGTACATTGGAGCAATGTTTTAAAAATCAAACCGTTGAGTGAACCGAAAAAGGCACCGGGTCATGGGTCACCTGTTTAACCATCGGGTCAACCGTTATTGACCCATGACGTCATAATTATGTCATTAATTAATTTATTAATATTAATAAATGGTATCTTATTTTTTTACACTATTTTGATATTTAAAACATAAAATTTTGCCTTTAAATATTGAACCGGACAATTTAATACCGGTTCAATTGACTGGTCGAGGTTCAATCGCTGTTTTAATTGGATTTGACCGAATTTTGACCAAAACGGGTTTAGAAATTTATCGGACCGTTTTTTAACCGGGTGACGGTTCAACCAGTTGAACCGGCCAATCCGATCAGAGTTTTAAAACA
Source organism: Euryodendron excelsum (assembly GCA_033060915.1). NCBI lineage: Eukaryota > Viridiplantae > Streptophyta > Magnoliopsida > Ericales > Pentaphylacaceae > Euryodendron > Euryodendron excelsum. The sequence goes on from CM065382.1 coordinate 3,289,889, forward strand.
CTGCATTGGAGAGCCAAAGCTTGAGAGAAAGGTACGATGGATTGAACCCATGATCTCATAGCATGGGTAAGGATGCCATTACCATTAAGCTAACCTCAATCTTAACTCGTATATAAATTACACCTACCTTATGCTGTTAGCAAGGTAATAAGCTACCACGTGATGGTGCATTTCTTAGTCAATTAAAAATTAGGCTCTGAGCCATCATACTTTTTATATTGCCCTAGTACTAGGAAAAAAAGATTTCGTTAACAACATTTCTTAGTCATCATATTTTTTTTCCCCTAAATTTTGTTTAAAATTTTGCTATTGTTATTCAATTGGAGTACTCTTTCACATTAGTTAATAATGAGACATGTATATATGTGAAAGAAAATTATAAGAATTTCAGGGGAAAGTTTTCTCCCCACCCCCAATAACTGTTGCCGCTGAGAGTGGATTAGATGTCTTTCCGTACTTATCAAAAACTAATCAATCCGAATGTTAAAACTATTGCATCAATGGCATTCTTCAATTCATTTTCAAATTAATTTACTGAGAGTACATGTAATGAGAGTTTAAGTTGATACTTTTGCGAGTCTGATAATCATGATAAAAGCATCTAATCCAATGGTTGAATTAACGAACATTCAAATCCAAAAGATAAAAATAAAAATTACCAAATGTGTGAAAATTGATCCTGCACTATATATACACATGTATAGAGAAAGAAAATGAGGGTCACAGTTATGAGTAAAGCAACCATACTCTTGAACAGAGGCTCCATCATGAACCTCCAGCTATGTGGATTCTTCTTAGGCCGAGCATTCGATAAAGCATTCTCTACATATCTAGTCTTGTAATTTTTTGAGGAATCTTTGCCTGTTGTCAGTATGGAAAGTTGCTCGTTACGATATTCATGAGATAGGAACCCAAAAAATAAAAATAAAAATAAAAATTTGAAACTTACTTTATCCACAGAAACAAAATCATATAAATGACTTCTCTCCATGATCCATCACTGTTGGGGCTTGACTTGAGCCCCATTTCATTGTTTCTTTTACTATTACTAGTATTTTCATTGTGGCCATGCATATATAATTACGACCAAGAAAGACAACAGTAGCCTATATACAGGTCATGGCATGCCTTGTTAAAAAATAAGATATGTTTATTCCGGCAACAAGTATACGAATATATATACATACTATTTGAATCCTCTTCAAGGGTCCAGAGTGAATACAGGGGATCAATATCTTCCATCCCTTTGTTCTCAGCGGGTATACCTTGCAAATCAATCAAAATGATATTCGAATTAATCTCCGTGTTTGGGCCAGAATCATAATAGTGAATTAATTAATGATCAAATGAAAAAAAGAAGAAGAAAAAGAAATATTATTTAATTATTGGGATAGTCCATATGTATAAATTAATTAATTCTTACGTACAATTGTAAATGAGATTTTGCAGCCACTTGAGGCGACTACTACTTCTGAATGCAGACGACTTGCTGGCTAGAAGATGGAAAGGGGAACGCCCTCGCTCGTCAACATAAGTAAGAAATTTGGGGAAGTGAAGAGTTATTTGACATGCCAAATCTGCCAAAAGCAAACAGAATTTAATTTAATTTTTGCAAATATATAATAGTGGAAATATATTAAAGTGTTTGGGAAACTACTGCATAAAAATTTAGTCTACATATATTTTCTCCATTTCGCTAAATTGTTGTTTTTTTCTGTTGCATTCAAGTACAATATGCCAGCCTGCGATATTATGACTTAATTAACATCAGAGAATTAACTTGAAATTAATGCATTAATAAGCATAATTGAGGGCTTACGTTAGGTACGTACGTACGTACCAAATTGGTCTCCATCAATGGCACAATGAAGGATAGTGCTGCCATCCCTCCTTCTACCGTATTTGTAGAAATTGTCCTGGCCGTCTTTCTCCTGGCAGCAGATCTTATGGAGACTAGAGAAGGCGTCTTTCTTACCATGGAGAGCTGCCAAGAAGAGAGGAGTCTCGTTGTTATCATTGCGAGCACCAATAAGAATAGGCCAGAGACTAGCAATGCGATTGCACATGCTGCTGTTCCCCAGCCTTGCTGCGAGATGGAGAGGAGTATCCCCTCTTTCATCGGTTAGTAGCATCATTCTCTCTGGTTTAATCAACCTTGCTAGCTCCTCCACAATATCCTCTAACCTTTCGTACACCGCGATATGTAAAGCTGTCCCCCCTGAATTAGGGATTCTGGTACATTGAAACTCGGGCTGACGATAGTTATCATATAATTCTACCACCTTATTCCATTCACGTTTCTCCACTGCCGACAACAATTTATCTTGTACTTCCTCTCGCCATCTTACACTTTCCAACGTGTTTATTGTGTCCTCCACCCCCATTATCTGAGCCCATGCCATGTCTGTGTCGTTTATTTCCTCCTCATCCATTTCCGCCAGATCGAATGCTCTCTCCATCGCCACTAATAATTCTCTGTTCCTCCGACTTTCTCCTCCTCCGGCCCTCCAACCCCAAGTACTATATAAGGAACAATGAAGGTAGTACGTACATACCCACGTAATCAGCAAATATATATATATATATATATAGACATATAAATACACCCTAGGAAATCGGGAGAGCTGGGATGCCAAGAAAGATTTACCCTCCTTTTTAGTTTATTCAATTAAATAACCCAAACGTAGTTCTAGGCTCAATCCGAAGTCACCTAAACTTAAATCCCACATTCCCACCATCATCCGGGTTCGTGTAACACATGCATGGGGGCAGGCAGGGGGCAGAGCCAATTAAGGCTTAATAGAGAGGGCAGCTGCCCTCAACTTTCAAAAAATTACATTTTGACCTATAATTTTGAAAACAACTTTTAATTTGCCCCCTTTGAAAATTTGTAAATGCCTCCTTAAGTAGTTAAAGATTTTTTTTTTTCACATACAATTTTAAAGATATTTCTCAAAATTTTTCCTAAACTTTTATAAATACCACCTTTAAATAGTTATTTTTTCTTTAAAGACCTCTTTATATATATATATATATATCCTTATATACAATATGAGTAATGCCATACATATAAAAAATTTATACAGAATTTCTGTGCATAGTGATGTGGTTGAATCGAAGCCATTTAGTTTACAACAAAGCACTTATAGTAATGGTTTTTACTTACAAAAATGTCATTGTCACGTTATTATGGTGAAATTTTATGTATAAATTTTCTAAAAGAATAGCATTTCATATTATATATATATATATATATATATGTATGGAAGTCATTGCCCTATTGTTCATTAGGGAAAAAAATTTAGGTTATGATTAATGGTTACTCTCCCTGAACGAATTTTCTAGCTCTGCCACTGTGCATGGGTAATGGAAGGTCTCACTGTATACTTTTACCATTGGACGAAATAAAAAAATTCGTGACAAATATTTTGACTATTTCTTTTTTGGTAATTTGATTTTAAATGTCCTAAGTAGAAGATCAAGCCTAAGCACATGACAAGTTTTCATAAGCCTCATCAGTTTATCAAAAATCAAAGTGACAAGATAATTTTACCCTCAAAAGACTCAAAACGTAACTCATCTGGCTAATTTCATTTATTGTATAGCCAATCATTTTTTTATGGTCTATTCTATGGCATGCTCTGATCTTAGTCATTAAGATCATCCTATTAGGACTTTAATGAAATTGAGGATCAATCGAGGAGAGCCGACCCTAGTTATTATATATTAACTTCAAGCAATTTTGGTGTTCACCTTCTTATTATCAAAATGATATTGGAAATTACTTGTTATGTTAAACCAAAAAATCCCTCTTTCTTATTCTCACATCGTAAGTGCCATCACTCTCAAACATAATTACCAAAATAAAAAATGCGGTCAAAAAGTATAAGAAAAAGGGAAAGTGGGAATGATTAAGAATCAATTAAGAAACTTAACATGAATTTTAGTAAGAAATTTTTGTAAAACTTAAAAGGTAACTTTGAGAAAACTTAATGAAACTTTTAAAAAACTTAGTGAAAACGTATATAAATAATTCAATACATACTTAATTGGAACTTTAAAAAAAATATACAAAAATCAATATAATAGTTTCCACATAGTTTCCCACAAGTTTTTCCTTGTTTTTTCATGAATTTACGTTAAGTATTCCAAAAGTATTTTAAATGTTTCTCGAGAGTTATTGAAACGCTTCCCAAATGTTTTTAGAATGGTTATCCAAAATTTTAAAACGAGTTTCCTGCTAGTATCAAAAGCATGTTTCGAATTCCTAATGAGTTTATGGCAACTAAGCTTTGAATATGTACTTGTCTAGGAATTGAAGCAAAAATATATTCTTGTGTTTAACTCCGACTATCTTTATTCGCAGACACTTTAATCGCAGCATACAACAGTTTATTGGATTGTTTCACATGACCTTTTTTTAAGTTAATTTATCTTCACTTTTCTTTTTTATTTCTCGTTTACTTGTCAGAAAGTAAAGAATTTTTTTCTAATTGAACACAAAGTAAGAAAATAAAGATATTTAGTAGTGATTATTCGGTCTTTCGTACCAAAAGTGAAAAAGAAAACCTTTGTACTAAGAAGTAACAATATATGCTTGGATTTAACTCCAATTTTCTTTCTTCCCAAACACTTTAATCAACTCATACAACATGGGCGAGATCATTTTGCGTGGCCTTGTTCAAGCTTCTCTTTATTTTCTTTTTGCTTTCTCATTTGCTTCTCAGAAAGCAAAGAATCATCGACTTAAACACAAATTAACGCAAAGTTACAGAACAAGAATATACAGTAATGATTATTCACTCTTACATGCCAAAAAAGAATATATCCGTGCTAAGAGGCAAAAATAATATGCTTTTTTCTTTATTCCCAAACACTTTAATCACAACATAAAAAATTGGGTTAGATCATTTTGCATGGCCTTGTTTAAGCTTTTCTTCACTTTTCTTTTTACTTTGTCGTTTGCTAAGAAGCAAAAATATATGATTGGATTTAACTCCAACTTTCTTTATTCCCAAACACTTTAATCCGCTTATACAACATGGGCGAGATCATTGTGCGTGGCCTTTTTCAAGCTTCTCTTCCTTTTCTTTTTACTTTCTCATTTGCTTCTCAGAAAGCAAAGAATCATCGACTTGAGCACAAATTAACGCAAAGTAACATAACAAGAAAATACAGTAATTATTATTTGCTCTTACATGTCAAAAGAGAAAAAAAAAAAATTATTCATGCTAAGAGGCAAAAATAATATTCTTTTTTCTTTATTCCCAGACACTTTAATCATAACATAAGAAAATGGGTTAGATCATTTTGCATGGCCTTGTTTAAGCTTCTCTTCACTTTTTTTTTTTTTTTTTAGCTTTCTCGTTTGGTTATTAGAAAGTAAAGGATTATGTATTTGAACTCAAATTAACTCAAACTAACATAATAAGGATATAGGGTAGTGATTGTTCACCCTCACATACAAAAAAGAGTGAAAGAAAACCATCTTGCTAAGAAGCAAAAATATATGATTGGGTTTAACTCCAACTTTCTTTATCCCAAACACTTTAATCACAACATCTATACAAACAGCTAAATCATTTTGCATGGCCTTGTTCAAGCTTCTCTTCATTTTTCTTTTTGCTTTTCTCTTTTGCTTGTCAAAAAGTAATGAATTATCTACTTGACACAAATTAAGCAAAGCAACAAACAAAGGATATACGGTAATAATTATTTGGTCTTACGGACCAAAAAAGAAAAAGAAAACATTGTATGGGTGAGAGAGAAATGCATTATAAACAGAGGCTACAAGTGTAAAACAATCCCAAAACACCAAAAATCAACACCAATACCTATACCCTAAAGTCCCTGCTTCCCAACTTATTCCAATGTCCCGAGCCGTAGTTATGGCCACTAATCTGCCGCCGTATTTTTCCCTTCTCTCCCTCACATCTCTACAAGCCGTTTTGGTCTATCTACAAGCCTCCCTTGGACAATAAGCCAAATCTAAAATTCCCATAAATTTTCTATTTATATGCAAACCCTAAAATTGCCCTAAATGTTCGTCTGAGTGAAGCTTCTCTTCATTTTTCTTTTTAATTCTCTCTTTCGTTGGTCAAAACTCAAAAGGCAAAGAGTAATCTATTTGAACGTAAAGAAATATTCTCTTTACGTGCCAAGAGAGAGACGACCTTCCTCCGTGGTAGCAAGCTTGGCTTGGGCTCGAGTTTTCTTTATTTTCAAATATGTTAATCACAATATCTAATGTTGGCCCGGTCGTTCATATCAGCCGGGTTACTCTTGTTAATACTCAATGATAATTAATCGCATTTGGCAAGTTAATTTGCATTACAAAAAGATAGAAAACACTCGGGTGATTTTCACTGGTTGCATAGTGAAAGCTCTAATGTTGCTAGCTCTGAGACCAGAACACAATTTGCGGACAAAATGTCACCAATAAAATGGGGTCTTTGTTCAATTCCCTTCCGCTGCATAAATTAAATCGAATTGCAATAATTTTTTACACAATGATCAACACAGCTGGTATTTCTTACAGTGCACTTATGAATTAAAATGGTGAGTATTTTGATTTAAAATAAAAGAATCATATAATCACTCGTCTCTGTCCTCTCTTAATATTTTAATATCAAAAACTTAACTGTGACAATAATTTTTTAAAATTATAAATTAATATGATGAGCGTTTGGTCTAAAAAAAAAAGGATCACTAATAGTCATATTATTTTATGTGAGAACTCTGATTAAAAATTATGTTGTAGAACTTCTTGATTTTTAATGTTACAACGTTATTACCAAATTACCAATTGAGTCCATGACCCTGTAAAATATTCTCTCTTCCCACTCGTTTTCTTTATTTTTTATTTTTTATTTTTCCAAGAGTGCCAGAAACATGTGGAAAAATAGGCATATCATATCCACGTCTCTCTATGTATCCGAGCCTTCATTCGCAAGGTTTACTCAATATTGAATTGACCCTACAGTTAATGCTCACCGCCGCAGTGGGCGCCGTCGTTGTCAAAGTCCGACCAGTCGCGCTCTTGCTCACCACCACTCCGGTCGGCTTGGCCCTCTATATCCTGCTCATCATCACACCCTTCATTGGTACTTTTTTTTTTTTTTTGTCCATCAGCGTTTAATTTTTTCAAACATGGCAAGGTCTTTTGTATTTTCTTGCTGTTTCTTGGAGTAATTCATCTTTGATTCTGTTGCTGCAGTGTTATGCCCGTTGTACTACTATCACAATCCACACCCGACGAACTTCAATGCTATGTTTAGAAGATTTGGATTTGGGTTTGTCAGAGAACATAAAATGAAAGTAAAATGATATTATTTATACATGTTATTTTAATATTTTATATGGTAATACACAAAAAATGGTTTTTTTGGGGTCAAAATGTCTATTCATTTTCTTAATCCAACCAAATATAAGAAAATAATTTAGCTTTCTTTGACTTCATTTTCTTTTCCTATCTTTACCTTTTCCTCACAAATCAAAGATTTAAAGATAGCGAAAAGTCTGGTTTTGCTTAGAATCATCATTCTAAATGTGTGATTCTTGGAAGACAACAATGGGTTTTAACCGTGATCGTAGCCTTCTGTACAATCTTAGGCCTGAGTTGATCAACCAAGAAAACACGAAGAATATGGAGTGTCGGCATTACTAGGATCTTGGCTCATTCTTGGCTGTGGCCTTAGGAAAGAAAAGGGTGGTTTGCAATGTCTTATGTCATGATGAAACAATAGGGTACTTAAATAGAACATTGGCATTTATTTGTAGTAGGGTCTTTTCATTTTTGTTTTGCCTCCATTGGCTATTGAACTCTGTAAGGAGTTAATTGAACTTTTTGCAAGCTTCTCTTCCTCCCTTTTTTTTTTTTCCTTTCACCTCTCTTTACTTGGTGGTGGATGGCAATGCCAGGAGAAGAGAGAAAGACTTCTTTTAAAAACAAAAAAAGTCAAACCACTTTTTTAAAATTATTTGCAAGCTTTTTCTAAAACAAAACAATTGGAAAAAGTTACCAAATATGTTTGATTTATTTGAAAAGAAAAATCAGAAATTTTTTTTTACCAAGCTGAAAACATTTAATGACTCAAGAGATCTCAACCATTGAAGCCAACCATATGACGTGGTGAGCATCTGAGGCCTTAATGGGGCAGATGTTCAATTAGTTTTTGAAGCCCAATACATGATTAATTACTTAACAAAATAAGGACGAGCTTTGGGAGAATCGCATTGCAAATCGCTTTCAATTATACCACTTTTTTAATTAATTATTAGGATACGAGTTATAAATTGATATTTATTACAGTTTTTGTTTTTTTTTTAAAAGTAAAAATTTCATTGAAGATGAAGTAAGTGAAACAAAGGGGAGGAAAAAACTCAAGACTAATCAAACAGCAGGACTTGACAGAAAGAAGACTTAAACCAACACACACTACAAAAAAACAAGGTAGGGGAGGAGGAGGAGACAAAAAGGCTCAGAATTGGCAAGGCGCCAATTGATGAAGTTAGGGAGTTAAAATGCTAATTATTATTTGATGCTTTGTAAGGTCGAACGTTTGGTAGGTGTAGAGAACTAAAACATATCACCCGTTGGATCTTAATACAGCAATAACCTAAGCCCCACCGAAAGAAGAAGTGGATAAGGTAGCCGCCCCCGCCGCCCCCCCCCCCCCCCCGCGGAAGTTAATTACAAGTATCTAGTAAGGCGATACAAAAAAAATATGATGATTAAAAAAGGCTGAGAAATGGCATTTTTTATTAGAAAATATCATGAAATACGCCAGTCACGGGTTTCATTTTGGTTTCTTTGATTTCTTTTGCTTCCTAAAATGGGTAATGAGGAGCCACCATAGTAGCATCCTTGCTTGAGTATAACCAAAGCAGTTCCTACCCTCTAGTCTTCGAAGGAAGGTGTCTCATAATTGAATCCAATCTCACAAAAAATACAAGCTAGCAAAGGCCTCTCAATGGAAAGCATTTGGCTCCAAAGAATATAATTGCAAGTAGGTTCAAACTCGTAACCACATAAAAAGGAAGGAGAATTTCACTCCATTTGTCAAAGCCAACAAGACTACCACATTGTGGGTTTCATTTTGGTGCTATCAAAGAGTATAATCAAGTAATGTCTATTAAACTTTTGTTAGAAATCCTTTTTATGCTATGTTTGAATCTTGATTTTGTTAAGAGAAGAAAATAAAAACGAAAGTAAATTAATTAGAAGTATTTATGTTTTAGGGATAACCAAATAAAAAAAAATCTTTGATAAATACCAACTCATGTTCTTATTTTCCTAACAAAACCAAATAAAGAAATTTTTTTAATTTGTTTCACCTTATTTTATTTTCCTCTCTTACCTTCCCTAATTCAAAAATCCAATATCTAAAGATAACATTAAAGATCCTTTCATACAAAATTGGATGGGAAAAATTGTCGAATAATGCTAATTGCTTTTTATAAAGGATAATTACTCTCAAAAACTCGGATATTTAATCGTGACATTTTTAACAAAATGTTCTTAAAAGGTCAAGATTAATCCGCGATTAACTACTTGACTACTTTTTCCATTGTCATTGGGAAAAATATGAAACAATAGACAACACATATATTTATATTAATAAAAAGTATGGGGATTACATCACACTTCAATGTTTATTTATCACCAAACTCAAAGTAAAGAAGCTGGGACACAAGAGCAGATTGCAAACGTTCATATATACGTATATACACGGATATATATATATACACACACATATACATATAAAAAGTAAATTTAGGTAGTATCTAGGTAGCCACGCTCAGGCACCTTCTTTAACATAGTCTTCAAAAGCTTATAGTAGAGAGGGCACTGCGCGACGCCGAACACAACCACCGGTAGAAAGGCCACTAAATATTCAATTGCAATTGGTGCTTCAAGTACGTATTTAAGGATAAAGAAATGTCCGCCGCAGAAAGTTGCCAGCATGGAAGCTATGGACACGAAGAGCGCGGTCAAACCAAACAGCAGCTTGATCGGCAAGTCATTGCGGAAATCCTTGGCTTGGTGTCTAGAGGTGAGCGTGGCGAGGAACATGACCACTGCCGTCAGGGCAAAGCAGAGCGCTACAAGCGACGAGACGGCGAAGTCCTTAAACATGCTCTGGTTTTTGAAAACCGGTTCCCCGTTGTTTCCGCTGACGCCGCCGGGCACGCTGGCCGATGTGGCAAAGGCGACCGTTGCAATGAGCGCTGCGACGATGGTGCATGAATCCGAGGTTTTCATTAGCCACTCGGTGTCGCTTTTCAAGAGATCCTTGTGTGTACTCATGAAGGTCTCTTCCGGGGTCATGCCCTGCTTGTTTCGGTGACTCGACAACAAACTTGGCACTTTGTTCTTAACAAACTGCAGCAGAGTTCAGGCAGAATCTCTAAGTCAAGCTTAATTAATTGATCAGGACTTAAAAAGACCGTTGATTCATCATATAATTATGAATTTTGCTAGAAATGACAACACCCCCAAAAAAATTCAGAAAATTCAGTTTCACTATGTACAAATACAAGGGATATATACATGAATTCGAGCAAATATCCTTGACTTCTCTCCAAATCCAGGAACTCCACTTTACGGATAAATTATTAGTCGTACAGTAGTATAAACAATTATCATTAAATTTAGGTTTTATGGTGGGGCACTAATAAGATTAATTTTTGTAGAACATACTCACTTGTATGTTAGACTCAAAAAATTGCAGTGAGAAATGAAATTATGTAGAGTATTTTTTCATTTGATAAAAGGTAATGTTATATAAGCAAAACAAAAGTATATATTATTTGTATACAGAATGTTTTGCGACTGAATAGAGACTTCATATTTCAAAAATAATGACTTTGAGTTACAAAAGTGTTACTATGGCATCATTCTCGTGAAGTATTGTGTATAAAAATTTTATAAATTTTGCATTTTCCCTCGAAGAAATTGTGCTCGGTTCTCTCCAACTCCCAAAAAACACAAAACGCATGCAAAAAGCTTAAATACGCAGATCTGAGATGCATGTTATAACTTACCTCGTACCACTTGATTTCCCATTGCATCTGTAACAAAGCAGTTGGAGCAATGAAAGGCCGAGAAGTTTCGACCTTTGCAGCAAGATGCAATACGTTGTTCCCATCATTGTCCACGTGAAGTGACAATGTATTAGTGATATCGCTGTTTAGCAAAAACTGGAAGACATGGGGTTGCCTGCTTTCCACTGCCACAAGCATCAAATTCTTCCCCTCTGAGTTCACGTCATTTATGGTCGGACAAAAGTCACGGAAGTTGATGGCCAGCTCTACTATTTCAATGATACCATTTTTTGCTGCCATTGATGTTGGCGTCTGATCTGCTACCACTGAGACTGAGAATCCAATAATTAACATATATATATATATATATATTATGACAAATATATATATATATATATATATGAGTCTTGTATGTTAAACTTATTTTGTTTAGTTTTACAAAATGTGAAATTCACGCAATATTCAACACTCTGTACAATTAAATAAAATATGTTTTAATTTAACAAATCACAATACACCACAAACCCTACACTAACCGTTAAAAATAATTAGTGGAGTAAAAGTATATGTGGGGGAGACAAGTAAGCAATGGAACTGATGTGGGACAAGCCCACCACATGACACAATTTTTTGGTTTAGCAAACATAAAAAATAAAATATGTTTAATTTGTCAAAAAAATCTCATTATAGTACCAATCGATTAACCTTTGGTTGTTTCAATACTAAAGCGATTATGACATTTCACCAATTACTTTAACATGAAGTGTATTGCTAACATATGTCTTAAGGACACATATTAAACATGTTTTACTGATTGTTTAAATTATATTTTGTATAACTAAATAAAATATGCTTTACTTACTTTTCACAAACACGTATTAGCATTTGTCTAGTATGAAACGTACTCATAGGAGAACTTCTTTTTGTGTTCTACAAACAACCTCATAGTACCTGATGATGTGATTAAATTAGTGATGATGTGATTAAATTAATCAAGGCTTTGCTAATATGTGCTCTAGGATCATATGCTAGCTTTTGCCATTTAAGAAAATGAAATCAAAAGAGACAAACATCATGAGATTTTGGTTTAACACCACAATACACACAAACTCAACAACAAACGTTATGGGATTGAATGAGTCCTAGGGCACATGTTAGCAAGTCTACTTATTTTGGTAAGTTTGGGCAGCCATTTTTGAAGGGCAATTAAGTACGAATGAACAAGAATACCCACCAAATCAAGCATACTAGTGGATCTTGAGGGATATTAATGTCAATTCACATTTGTTTTGCCTGGGAATTTGCCCCACTTTGGTCCATTTGGCTGTTTTCGAAGAAAATTTGTCTTTCTGTCGCCAACTTTGCAGTAAACTTGCCACGTTAATAGCTTGTGTGCGTGTGGAAAAGAGAGAGGAAAGGAATAATTGGCGCAGTTACCTTTCTTTTCTTGGTTATCTTGTTTGGCAATAAGCCTATCAACTATGAAGTGCTTGACCTCCTCTTCTGCGGGTGTGGGTTCCTTTCCTGTACTTCCATAGTCGGAATTAAAAGCACATGTAACAAGTCTCTTCAAGATCTGAGAAGACCGCAAGTGCTTCTCTTTCATCTCCTTTATTTGCTTTGATATAAACAAATCCTTTATCCTCCAAAGTACTCCTAATAAAAAAAGAAAGTGTAATAATTCAATTTAACCCCTAACCGTATCATGATAAATTAAGAAGGGGAGCAATTCAGGAAACATCATGCTATGTGATCACTCCATATTATTTATTTTAAAATAGTTTGTCAAGAAACATTTCCACCAATCAATTTAATCAATTATTTACAAATGAGAAATCGATTAAAAAATATTGTGTCAAGAGACATAGGATCCTAAAACATCTTCTTGATTTTCTAGATAAAATTCATGCATCTGATATGATTTGATTGACTTGTGATACTAACTCAATAAAATGACAATATCATCGAATATTTTAATCCCATGGACAGTGGATTAGATATTTCTTATTTGCCATGTGGTAAACAGTTTGAAATTAAAACTATCGCGTCAATGTCAAATTCATCTTCTAATAATTTTATTGTGATGAATGAGAGTTCAGTTGATACTTGTGCATGTGACAATCATGATAAAAGCATCTAATCCAATGGTTCAATTAACAAAAAGTCAAATTATTAAAGATATGTAAGAACATATCCCTTATGTATAAGTTTTGCCCAAATATGAGTAAAGCAACCATACTTATGCACAGCTTGATGAATCTCCAGGCCGTGGTTATACAATTGGGCGAAGGATTCTTCTTTTGCTTAGCATTCGATAGAGGATTCTCCACATCTGTAGTCTTGCAATAATTTTCTGAGGTATCTTTGCCTGTTATCAGTAAGGAAAGTAGCTCATTACAATGCTCATGTGATATATAGGAAACAAAATAATTAAAATTAAATTGCTTCTTGATCCTTTAGCTATTTACATTGATTTCTTTTTGGTTTTTTTTTTTCTTTTCTTTTGCAGTTATTGGCTTGGTTCATTAATGAAAACAAGCCCAATTCTAAGAAAGATTGTGGGGCATGGATGCAATACTGACATATTACTCAAGGCACATTTTCAAGCTTTGCAACATTTGGCAAGTATAGGATCGATCGATGAAGACTAGTGTTGTCTTTCTTGGTGGTAATTACTAGTAAAAGGCATATATGTTTCAGTGGCAACCAATAAATGAATATTCATATTATTTGCGTCGTCTTAAAGGGTTCGAAGTGACTGCAGGCAGTGATGGAATCGCATATAGACCACGTGGGCCTGAGTTTTTGAATTTTGTTTTAGGTTTTATGGAGTTTGGAATATTTAAAAATAGTGTATTGGCTTAAAGAATTTTACCTTTGCCCTCTCTCGTCAAAATTCCGGAGTCTGCCCCCAACTTCAATGTCTCAATATCTTCAATCTTTGGGTTCTCAACGGGTATAACTTGCAAACCAAAATGAAATAAAAACGTTTATTCCTCTGCTTCAATGGATACAACTTAATAAATGTGTGTACATAAAAGCTCTCCCAATAATATACATAATTTTTTATAGTTGAATAGTAAACAATCAACTCCGTCTTTGGGGCTAGAATCATAATATACAGTGAATTAGCGATAAAAACGATTTGGATTAAGAAAATGCTATTCTTTTATAATTGATTTTATAAAAAATAAAAACTCACCAGAATAATGAGTGGCATTATTATAAGAAAAATACTATTTTTTTAGAAAATTTATACAGAAAACATTATCAAAATGATATGATAGTAACATTATTGTAATTAAAAGTCATTATGATGATTGTATTGTTTTGTTTGAAAGTGAATGACTCTTATTTAACCACATCATTCTTGACATACATTTTGTATGAATTTTTTTGTGTGTATTATATTACCTGTAAATTAAAATCTATAATGACATGTATTTTGTTAAAAAGTGTATGATTGCTATCTAACAACAAATAAATTCTACATTAATTTTTCTCTTTGTATTATTCAAAAATTGGGATAGTCATGTTTTGGTTACCATAAAATATTGCTTACAATCGTAAATGATATTGTGCAGCCACTTGAGGTTACTAGTACTTCTGAATGCAGTCGGCTTGCTAGCTAGGACATAGAGAGGGGATCGGCCTCGCTCGTCAACACAGTCAACAAATTCTGGGAAGCGACAGATTATTTGAAATGCCAAATCTGCCCAAAGCAACATATATAATTTAATGTAACGCGAATGTACTTATGTATATAACATATATATATATATATATATATATGATTACCAAAATACTCTCCATCGATGGCACGGTGAAGGACAGTGCTGCCATCGCTGTTCCTTCTACCATGTCTGTAGATTTCGTTCCGGTGGCCTGCCTCCTCCAGGCAGCGGATGCCAGAGATAATAAGGAAGGCATGTTTCTGACCGTGGAGGGCTGCCAAGAACAGAGGAGTCTCACCGTTATTGTTGCGACTGCCGATAAGATGAGGATGCCAACGAGCAATGCAAGAGCACATTCTGTTTTCCCCCTTCCTTGCGGCCAGATGGAGAGGAGTGTTCCCTCTTTCGTCGGTAACGGCCTTCATTTTTTCTTCGTCAATCAGCTTTACTAGTTCCTCCACAGTCTCCTCGTCGCTATAGTAGACGGCCTGGTGTAAAACTGTCACCCCTGTCCCCGCTGGATCCTTGATCGTGACAAGTTGAAGCTCAGGATAGTCCTTCCATATCGTCGCAACACTATCCCAGTCCTTCTCCCTCACTGCCTCGCGCACCTCCAACGTCAACACCATTTCCATAGACTCCCCATCCATTTCCATAAGATCCGCCAGTTCGTCCTCCGAGTTTCTCCTCCTCCAGCCCGGTCCCAACTATTATAAAAGGAGCAAGGAAGTTGCGTACCTAAAAGACTGTTTGGAACTTGGAAAAAGAGAACGGAAGATAAGGAAAGAGAAAAAAAAAAATTATTATTTGTTATTATTTTTCTATTCAGTTTTAAAAAAAAAAAGAGATTGATTTAAATTTTTTTTTCTATTTTATTTTCTCTCCCCCTTTTCTTCCATTCCCTTCCCTTTCCAAAGTTCCAAACAAGCTATAAATGGTAGATATATAGGTATATGTGTGGCTTAAAAAAAAGGAAAAAAAATTCATGTAGCAGTCTAGTAGTTTGATTTTTTTAGTCATCTAAGTTTATCGAGCAAATTTTAAAAAATTTTTAAGTCTTAAAATGTATTAAAACTTGACTTATTTACATAACCAACCGATCTTAAATGAGCTCTTAACAGATCTAACTTGAATAATTTGGCTCATTTTACAATCCTAGTAAGAGAAGTCTAAGCCTATTTATACACACTTTAACTAATTTCTTTTTAATTTGATTAAAAACAGATTATCTATCCGCCTGACAGAACTTCTGCAGAGACAGCACTGATGTTACTGGGATGGCCAGAAAGATTTAACCGTCTTTCTTTGTTCATTCAAATATTGCGAAAGTAGGTCTAGGCTCTAGCTTTAACTTTGAAAAGGTAATTTAAATAAGTGACATTTCAAAATTAACTTAAATTTATGCCTTATAACTTTTTAAAAAGCAACTCAAACATTCCCTTTATATATGGGTTAGGAGATTTCTGTGCATGGGAATACAGTGTCAATGAATTTAAATTAAATTCAAAAACTAATTTTCCAATCATGTGCCCTATACAGGGAAACAAAACAAAAAATAAGTACTTGTCTTTATTATATGTTAGTTCGACTTTCCTCCACAAAAATAGACTTCATTAATCTACAATTCTATTAACTTCTTATCACCTTAATATCATTGAGAAGATCAAGCCTGAGCACATAATAAGTTTTCATAAGCCTCACAATTCTACCAAAGGGTTCAAAGTAATTTTGTTAGCCATCTGATTAGGATATTCAATTTGTCAAAAAAAATTCAGGTGGATCAAAATTGTTTGTTCTTTAACGTTCAAAACTCATCTAGTTAATTTATTTTTTGTATCGTTAATAATTTTTGTGTGGTCTATTTTTTGGCATGCTCTAACGTTATATATCCATTAATATCATTCTACCAAGATAATAATGAAATTGAGGATTAATTGAGGAGAGCCGAACCCTATTAGTATATATTAAGCTCGAGCAGTTTTGATGTCCACCTTAATATTAAATTTGCGAATTACTATTTTTGTCAATACAAAATTCCCATTTTCTTATCCTTTCCCAACTTTTTCTTTTCTTTTTTTTTTTTTTTTGTATATTTGAGTGTACTCATGTAGAAAATGTCGTCATTCTGAATAAGTATCCGTCTCGGAATTGTATGATACCAATATGAAGAGCGGCAGCGCAAAACAAAAAATGTTGCCGTTTTTATTTTTCTTTTTCTTTTACTAAAGGCATTTAAAATTGCAACGCTCTTTATTATTGGGGTAACTAAATTCCAACACAATAAACAACGGTTTTATCTTTTATTTAATTGAAAGTTGTTTCACATGAGAGGACAGAAGATTGAGTTGGAAGGAACTCAAAGATATAACTGCAATTAAAGCCCATACTTGCTACATAAATAAATTGTTGTCACATGAACTTGTTCAAGCTTCCCCTCATTTTTCTTTTTGCTTTCGCTTTTGTTGCTAATAGAGCATGTAATTATCTACTTGAATAACACAAAGTAACAGAAGAAAGGTATGTTGTGGTGTGCATTAGCATCTTACATACCAAAAGAGAAAAAGAAACCTTAGTACATACGAAAAAGTAAAAATATATTCTCGAGTTAAATCCAACTTTCTTTATTCCCAGATTCTTAATTCACAATGTAAAATGTTGGATTGAATCATTTGTACGACCTTGTTCAAGTTTCTATTTACTTTTTTTCTTTTGTTTTCTTGTTTGCTTGTCATAGAGTAAAGAATTAGCTACTTGTAAACAGATTAACGCAAAGTAACAAAAGAAGAATATGTTGTAGTGATTATTCACTCTTACACTCCAAAAGAGAAAAAGAAAACCTTTGTACTAAGAAGGAAAAACATATGCTCAGGCTTAACTCTTAACTTTCTTTATCCCAGACACTTCAATCACACCATACATTGAGCTAGATCGTTTTGCATGACTTTATTCAAGCTTTTTCTTTTTTTTTTTTTTACTTTTGCTTTCTTATTTACTTGTCCTAGAGTAAAGAATTATCTACTTGGAAATGGTTTAACTTTAGCTTTCTTGATTTCTAGATACTTTAGAAGTACTTATTCACTGCTAAAGTAGTGATTATTCTCAGACACTATAGTAGTGATTATTTGCTTTTATTTGTAGTAAGTGATTATTTTCTCTTGCATTCTAAAAGGGAAAAAAAAAAAAAAAAAAACCCCTGTGATAAGAAGCAAAAACTATTCTTGGGTTTTAACTCCAGCTTTCTTTGTTTCCAAACACTTTAACCATAACATATAATATTGGGCTGAATCGTTATGCATGGCCTTGTTCAAGGTTCTCTTCACTTTTCTTTTCGCTTTCTTATTTGTTTGTCAAAAAGCAAAATTCATATACTTGAACACCAATTAATGCAATGTAACAAAAGAAGGATATACAGTAGTAATCATTCGCTCTTACATGCCACAAAAGAAAAAGAAAACCTCTGTACTAATGTACTAAGAAGCAAGCTAATATATATGCTTGGGTTTCCTCCTACTTTATTTATCCCCAAACATATTAATCACAATAGACAATGTTGGGCTGTGACATTTTGCGCGACCTTGTTCAAGCTTCTCTTTATTTGTCTTTCTTCTTCCTCGTGTGTTTGTCAAAAGTAAAGAATTATATATGAGAACACAAATTAATGCGCAGATAAAAGTTATATACTAGGGAGTATTCGCTCCAAAAGAGAAAAAGATAACCACTGTACTAGGAAGCAAAAATATATGCTTGGGCATGACTTCAGTTTTCCTTACTCCAAAACACGTTAATTACAACAAGTTTTCCTAATTCAAGATTCTCTTTATTTTTCTTTTTTGCTTTCTCTCTTGCTGGTCAGAAAGCAAAGAATAATCTACTTAAAACCCAATATAGTGCAAAGTAATATACCCTTACATGCCAAAAGAAAGAAAGAAGACCTCTATACCGGAAAGCAAAAGTGTATGCTTGAGTTCGGCTTGAGTTTTCTTATTCCCAAACATGTTACTCACAATATTTAATGTTGGGCCTGGTAGTTGTTCCATATTTAATGTTGGGCTTGTTAATATGCAACGGCAAATAATTGCGTTTGGCAAGTTAGCATCACAAAATATTGAAACCACTGTCACTTGGATTGATTTAGAGAAGATTTGCTAGAAATGCCAAAAGATAACCATATCATTTTTATAAACAACAAAAAAACATAAAAGAAAAGCAAAACAAAAAAATACTTGTCTCTTTGTCCTCTTTTAATATTTTAGTATGAAAAACTCAACAAAAATAATGTGACAGTAATAATGTGACAGACAATAAATTCAAGATCTTTATCTTCTATGGTAATAAACGAAATTTGGATTTGCGCAGTTACCTTTCTTTTCTTGGTTATCTTGTTTGCCAATAAGCTCATCAAATATGTTCTTGACCTCCTCATCTGCGTGTGTGGGTTTCTTTCCTGTACTTCCAAATAAAATTGACCTGTATAAATGATTGACAAGACCACAATCTGTTTATCTCCTTCATTTGCTTTGATATAAACAAATAATTATAAAATTGAAAAATTAAGGAGGGGAGAAATTCAAGAAACATCATGCTATGTGACCATTCCATATTATTTATTTCAAAATAGTTTGTCAAGAAACATTTCCACCAATCAATTTAATCCATTATTTACAAATGAGAAATTGATTCAAAGAAATTGTGACAAGAGACAGAGGATTCTAAATATCTTCTTAATTTTAGATAATCAAGATAAATTAAGCTCATGCATCTTATATGATTTGATTGGCCACAAGGCAGTGGATTATACGTTCTTATTTGTCACGTGGTCAACAGTTTTAAATTTAAAACTATCGCATCGATGTCTAATTCATCTTCTAATAATTTTATTGGGAGGAATGAGAGTTCAGTTGAAACTTGCGCGTGTGACAATCATGATAAAAGCATCTATTCCAATGGTTGAATTAACAAAAAGTCAAATTATTAAAGATCTGTAGGAATAGATCCCTTATGTATAAGTTTTGCCCAAAGATGAGTAAAGCAACCATACTTGTGAACGGCAAAGGATTCTTCTTTTCCTCAACATTCGATAGAGGATTCTCTACATCTGTATTCTTGTCAAAATTTTCTGCGGCATCTTTAACTGTTATCAGTATGGAAAGTAGCTCATTACAATGTTCATGTGATATATAAGAAACAAAAACAAAAACAAAAAAATTAAACTTAAATTGCTTCTTGATCCTTTAGCTATTTACATTGATTTCTTTTTGGTTTTTTTTTTTTCTTTTGCAGTTATTGGCTTGGTTCATTAATGAAAACAAGCCCAATTCTAAGAAAGATTGTGGGGCATGGATGCAATATTGACATATTAATCAAGGCACATTTTCAAGCTTTGCAACATTTGGCAAGTATAGGATCGATCGATGAAGACTAGTGTTATCTTTGTTGGTGATAATTACTAGTAAAAGGCGTATGTGTTTCAATGCATGGCAACCAATATATGAATATTCATATTATTTGCGTCCTCTTCAAGGGTTCGAAGTGACTGCAGGCAGTGACGGAATCGCATATAGACCACGGGGGCCCGAGCTTTTGAAATTTTTTTTCGGTGTTATAGAGTTTGGAATATTTAAAAATAATGTATTGGCCTAAAATTTAAAGAATTTTACCTTTGCCCTCTCTCATCAAAATTCCGAAGTCTGCCCCAATATCTTCAATCCTTGGGTTCTCAACGGGTATAACTTGCAAACCAAAATGAAAAAAAAAAAAACGTTTATTCCTCTACTCCAATGGATACAACTTAATGTATGTGTATACATAAAAGCTTTCCCAATAACAAAATATATATATATATATATATATATTTTTTTTGAACAGTTGAATAGTAAACAATATTCAACTCCGTCGTTGGGGCCAAAATCATAATATATATATATATATAGAGTGAATTAGTGATAAGAAGGATTATTCAAAAATTGAGATAGTCATGTTTTGGTTACCACAAAATATTGCTTACAATCGTAAATGATATTATGCAGCCACATAACGTTACTAGTACTTCTGAATGTAGACGGCTTGTTGGCTAGGAGTTGGAGAGGGGATCGCCCTCGCTCGTCCATAGAGTAAGCAAATTTGGGGTGGCGACATATTATTTCATATGCCAAATCTGCCAAAAGCAAACATATATAATTTAATGTAACGCGAATGTACTTACGTATATAATATATAAATGGATATGTATATATGATTACCAAAATACTCTCCATCGATGGCACAGTGAAGGACAGTGCTGCCATCGCTGTTCCTTTTACCATATCCGTAGATTTCGTCCCCGCGGCAGATGACAGAGAGAATAAAGAAGGCATGTTTCTGACCGTGGACGGCTGCCAAGAAGAGAGGAGTCTCGTTGTTATTGTTGCGACTGCCGATAAGATGAGGATGCCGATGAGCAATGCAACAGCACATGCTGTTTTTCCCCTTCCTTGCGGCGAGATGGAGAGGAGTGTTCCCTCTTTCGTCGGTAACCTTCTTCATTGTTTTTTCGTCAATCAGCTCTACTAGTTGCTCCACAATTTTCTCTTTGCTATCGTAGACGGCCTTGTGTAAAGCTGTCACCTGTGTCCCCGCTGGACCAAAGATCTTGACAAGTTGAACCTGACGATAGTCTTTGTACATGCTCACAACCATATCCCATTCATTCATTGTCACTGCCACGCGCAACTGCATTTCTATATTCTCCATATGATCCGCCATTTCGTCCAATGATTCCGTCACCATTGCCATTTTCTCTGTTCCTCCGAGTTTCTCCTCCAGCCCGGTCCCCAACCATTATAAAAGGAACAAGGAAGGTGCGTACCCAACAGCCTGTTTGGAGTTTGGGGAGGAAAAGAGATGGAAAGAAAAAAATTATTATTTGGTGCCCTTTATTTGTTAGGTTTTGAAAAAAAAAATTGAGGTAAAAAAGGGAGATGGAAAGAGATTGATTTAAAAAAATATTTTATTTTATTTTTCTCTCCTCTGTCCTTTCCTTCCCGAAGTTTTAGACAGGTTGTAACTGGTAGATAGATATACATGTGGCTTAAAAAAAAATTTTTTTTTTTTTTGTCATGTAACTGGTAGATAGATATACCTAACAGCTTGATTTTTTTAGTCATCTAAGTTTATCGAGCGGATTTTAAAAAATTTTCGAGTCTTAAAATGTGTTCAAACTTGATTTATTTACATAGTGAGCTGATCTTGAATAAGCTCTTAATAGGTCTAACTTGAGTAGCTTGGTTCAGTTTACAATTCTAGTTAGAGGTGTTCAAGCTTGCGTTTTGACTAATTTCCCTTTAATTTAATTAAAAACAGACTATTCATATTATTATTAAAAAATTCACGAGTGATAAATCTCTTACAACAAATTTCAAATTGAAATACCTGATTTTACAACTAGTTTGTCTTTAATCTACCCTGACAGAACTTTTGCAGAGACAACACTGGTGTTGATGGGATGAGAAGGAAGATTTACCTGTCTTTCTTTGTTCATTCAAATATCGCAAAAGTAGTTATAGGCTCTATCTGAAGCGACGTAAAATTAATCCAATGTTTTGAGGTGTTTGGACAGTGGCCTTTTTTAATAATTTACAGCTTAAATTTATAATTTTTTTAAATTGTATTTAGTTCTTATTGAAAAGATTAACTTTTTAAACTTAATTTAAGTTTAAAAAGACTATTTAAATAAGTAATTTTTTAAAACTAACTTAAATTTATGACTTATAACTTTTTAAAAAGCAATCTAAACACTCCCTTTATATCTAGGTTTGGGGATTTCTGTGTATGGGATTGAAGGAAGGAGGGTTACACTCTATACTTCTGCCACTGGGCGAAAGAATAAATAAATAAATAAATATTCACAATAAATACTGTAACTCTTTATTTATTTATTTTTTGGTAATTTGTCCATAAATGTCCATTTCAACTTCAAAATGTTATTTGTTCTTTATGACTGCAATTTTTTTTCCCCCAAACTCTGTTCGTTATGAATGCAATTTTTTCCCACAAATTCTGTCCGTAAGGATTACGGATTTTCGGAAGGAAAGGGGGGAGTGAAGAAAATTGGTGGATTGGTTTAATAAGGAGAAGCGAGAAGGTCAAATCTAAGCACATCATGGGTTTTTGTCAATACAAAGTAATTAGATAATTCTAAACATCTTATTAGAATATTCCAATTTGTCAAAAAACTTCAAACGGATTAAAATTGTTTTGAAAAATTAACGGTCTAAACTCTTCTATGCAATTAATTTGAATAGTTAATAATTTTCAAGGCAAATTACGTTAATAGTCCTTGTAATTTATTTTCAATCTCAATTTGATTCTTTTAATTTTAATTATAACAAATTTACACTTTAAATTTTAAAAATATTCAAAATTAGTCCAATTGATAGCAGAGTAGCTAAACTAGACAGAAGATAATCATGTGCAACGCACATGAGGGGCATATTTGTAATTCCACTTTCTATTCCTTCTTTTTCTCCTCCATTCGCCGACGACCACTTCCACCTGCACTTGCCGGTCCAATATTTTTACTAAACAACAATTAATGACATTAGGGAAGAAAGAGAGAGAGGTTTATCCTTTCGCAGTATCACATACCACTAGAAGATCTAAAAAGTCGTTAGATACAAATAGATCTGAGGTTATACAGATGTACGCATAGAGGGTGAGATAGAGAGAGATGGAGAGGCGAATGAGGGACTTTGCGTCACCGATGGTGGTGGCAATGCTAGCATGCGCTTTCCTGCTGATGCTGCTAGAAGTCTCGTCCGTTTGGTACATCGTCGGAAGGAACGTGGCTGGACTACCGATGTCAACTACGCCCTGACTACCCTCCACCCAAACCCAGCCCCTCCCCCGACCACCCCCTCCCTCCAAATTCACTCCATTGCTGTTTGCATCAATATGTGATATAAATATATGTATGTATATGTATATGTGACTACATGTAATCTAGACAAAAATCAAATCGTAGTTTACCAAAATCAAATTCTAATTGCTGCTTGATTACCCCGAAATTGGGTGTTCAATTTCTAATTTTAGAGCTGTTGTCTGGTGATGATGGAAGCAATAAAGGATGATGGTGCCAGGTTTGGGTCAATAGATTATGCTAATCGAAAGGAGTGGAAAGAGAGAGATTGTGTTATGGTGGGGTTGGGTGGTGGGCTGCAGTGATCCGGGGGTGACACAGGTGGTGGGGGTAGGCTGCTTGTGGAGTTCGAGAAGATGAGAGGGGAAGAAAGAGGGGAATACGAATTTTCAGCGAGACCTATTACTCCCACACCCCCCTGACACGGGGGTGGGTTGACGCGACATAAAGTTTTTTTTTTTTTTGTTCTCATTTTACCTTAATTCTTTATTAGTGTAAAATAATAGTGTAATGTTTTTTTTATGGTTAAACATGAACCAATTATTTTATTTTTATTTTTATTTTGTTTTAATTAATTTAATTTTTTAAATAAAAAAATAAATAAATAGGGGTCACATTAGGTAAACATTTATTATTTTTTATTTATTGTTTTATTTTTATTTTGTTATGATTAATTTGAATTGTTTTAAAAAAAAAAAAGAACAAAAAAATATGAGTCACATCAGTAAGTGAAATAGCTATTGCTTGTGTTGACGGTAATCACTTCGTCCAAGTTTTCTTACGTCCTCATTACCCAGTACTACTTACTCCAATGTGGTGGCGACAACATGTATCAATCGAAGTTGGGGGATGGGTTGATAGTTATATAGTATGAATGAATTTGTAGTCAGAAATAATAGGTGGAGGATCGGGGACTCCCGGAGGAGAGTTCGGTGGAGACATTGATTAGAAATTCTGTTTTTATGTATTGTTGAATTACCAATGTATTGATATGTTAAAAGTTATTATTTTTTTATGTATTTTTATGACAAATCAAACTAGTAAAAAATGCATTATTAATTCACAAGGATAGTCTCAATAAACAAATCTAAATTATTTTACTTAAGTGTTTTCAAAAATTTTTTTTTGTTAATTAGTTTTGTACTAAATTTTACAAATAGAGAGAAAATTAAAAAAATTAAAAAAAATTTGATCAAAATTTCTTTGTTTTATAAAAATCGGGAGGTGAGAGTAAAAGAAATTATAAAATTTAATTACAAAAATTTTATTTATATAAGAATCCAAGAGGTGAGAGTAAAAAGAAATTAAAAAATTTTGATTAAAATTTTTTTTAATAAAAAACTGAGAGGTAGGAGTAAAAGAAATTATAAAATTTGATCATAAAAATTTTATTTATATAAAAATCCATGAAATAAGAGTAAAAAGAAATTAAAAAATTTTGATCAAATTTTTTCTAATTAAAAACTAGAAGGTGGGAGTAAAAAAAAAAAAAAATTATCAAAAAAATTAAGCTAAATGGCAATATTGAAATAATAGAGTGAGACTATGGGCAAAATAAGAAAACCAAAAAATTTTAATTGTCCAATCAAGGAGGTGTGTTGTCAGGGGGGTGGGAGTGGAGATTTTCATTTTCAGCAGGTGAAGTTAAAGGAGAAATAGAGGAGTCGGCCATGGAGAAAACAGAGGAAAGAGGGAGAAATATGAGTGAAATGACAAATATGCCTCACGTGCGCTGCACGTGTTAATTTTCTATCCAGTTCAGTTACGGCCGTCATTAATTAGACTAATTTTATATATTTTTAAAAATTAAAGTATAAATTTATTATAATTGAAACTACGATAATCAAATTGAGACTGAAGGTAAATTATAAAGACTATTAATGTAATTTGTCCTAATTTTTATATGGTCTATTCTTTGGCATGCTCTGATGTTTCTCATTAACATCATCCAATTAAAGATAATAATGAAAATGAGGATTTATGGAGAAGAGCCGAACCTATTAAGATAATATATGGACAATTTGTATTAAGAAAAATGAGCCGAACGCAATGCTGTTTTCACTTGAACTCGTTCAAGCTTCCCCTCATTTTTCTTTTGGCTTTTCCTTTTTGTTGTTCAAAAACAGGGAATTGAATACAAATCAAGACAAACTAATAGAAAAAGGATATAAAGTGTTGAGTATTCGCTCTTACATGCCAAAAGAATAAAAGAAAACTCAGTACATACCAAAAAGCAAAAATGTATACTTGGGTTTAACTCTAACTCTTTTTTTTATTTATTCCCAAAACACTTTAATTACAACATAAAATTGTACTGAATCATTTGCATGACCTTGTTCAAGCTTCCCTTCACTTTTGTTTTTCCTTTCTTGTTTGATTGTCACATAGCAAAGAATCATCAACTTGAAAATTTAATTCTTAATTATGTAATTTGTATATTCCAAAAACTTATTTGACTAACTTTTTAAATTCTTAATTATTAAGAATCTTGCCTAACTTAGATTTTCCTTTTAATTCTTTCCTAACATTACCCTCTTTATTTGGGAACTTTTGTTCGAACTCATAAAAAATTTGATTCTTTTTTTTTTTTAAACATGCAAGGATCATGATTTTAAAATTTTTACTCAATTTACTAAATCCAAAAATTATTATTTTTTAATTATTCTAGGATCTTGCATTAACTTGAGCCTTCTTTTAATTATTTCCTCGAATTACTCTCTTCATTAGGACATTTTTATTCAAACCCTTAAAGATTTCATGATTACAAAACTTTCACAGTGCAAAGATCTTGTTGTACTTACACTTTATTTTTGTTCAATTCTTTCCTTAAATTACTGTCATTCAAAATCAAAAAGTTCTCGTTGTTGACAAGCGATTTTGCACCCCCGGTATACAATTAGTTGCCACACCATAGTACGGCTACTTAATCAGATCGAACTCCTAAACCAAAAGCTGGAGGTCGAACACCAAGGCAGAGTTCGACAACCGAATCTGGTTGGACTCCCAAATCCTAAACTGAAACGAAGACCTCCAGAATTGCCATGCAGGAGTCCGGCGACAGAGTTTGGTTAGACTTCCAAACCCCAAATTGGAGGTTGGACCTGGAATTGCCAAGCCAAAGTTTGGCCACAGAATCCTGTCAGACTCCCAATCCCGAAATTGGAGGTTGAACACTTACGAAACTGCCAAGTCAGAGTTTGGCGACTAAAATTAGTCAGACTCCTAAACACTAAACCGAAGGTCCAAGAGCTCTAGAGCCGTAAGCCAAAGTCCGGAGACCAAATTTTTACTTTCCTTGGAGCGTGAGCACGAAGGAACGGAGTGCATGGAGTGAAGAGTCTAGTGAAGCGCAAGCCTCGCTGGAAGTTGAACTTGGTAAGAGTGAGTCTTGCTGAGGGTGAGCCTCACTCATGGAGTGTAAAGCCTCTTTAAAGGGTGAGCCTCACTGGAAGGTGAGCCTGGTGAGGGTGAGTCTCACTATAGGTGAACCTCATTTATGAAGTGTAGAGCCTCACTGAGGGGTGAGCCTCGTTGGAAGGTGAGCCTGGTACGGGTGAGCCTCGCTAGAAGGTGAGCCTAGTAAGGGTGAACCTCGCTGAGGGCCGAGTTTCACTAGAAGGTGAGTCTGGTGAGGGTGAGCCTCCCTAAAGGCAAGCCTCACTCATGGAGTGTAGAGCCTCACTAACAAGCGAGCCTCGCTGGAAGATGAGCTTGGTGAGAGTGAGCCTCACTGAAGGCGAGCCTTGCTAGAAGGTGAGCCTCGCTGAGGGGCGAGCCCCAAGTGCACCCTTGTGAGGCTCCATAAAATGCCACGTGGAGGTGACATGGCACGCGGCTTATGTACTGCCCATGTGCCACGTAGACAGTACATGAGCACGTGGACCCAAGTACCTACATTGTATAATCCTCTCAGAAATAAATCTCTCCCTCCCATCCTCTATTTGCTATGTTGTCAATCGCTAACCAACGGTGTCTAATCTCCCGATCTTTTCTCAAAACTTTCTCAACTTATGAAAGTGTTCTTTCTCATGATCTTTTCACTATCATTTATGTTAAGTGACTTATTTTCTTTCTTGTTCTTCCGCAGAGAAACCCAAGAAAAAAGAAAATGAGAAACATCATGTTCTCTATAGTAGGTAACACCCATCTCTCGGCTTCTCCTATTCTTTGATTCCAAAATTCTTTCACTGAGTTATGAAGAATCGTCATCTCTCTCTCTCTCTCTCTCTTATGTTTTGTTCTTTGCTTGCAAAATTTGTATTGATTCAGAGTTTGATGGCGATGGTTATTTGGTCTTCGAAAGCTCTAGGTGTTCTCTCTTTACAATTTTTTTTTGTTGTTGTTTTATCTGTGTATTTATATGTTTTTCTCTTAGATCTGACTTTCATTTGTTTACTTGTCTTCTGTTACTTGTGATCTTTTCCATCTCTAAGTGGCTCTCTATTTTGTTTATTTTAAGTTTTCTATGAATTTTGCTTTTGCTTCTGAAACGATGACTCTTAGTTGCCTATTGAAATTATGTTTTTCTTTTTTTTAGAAAATATATTCAGCTTTCGTTGAATGCAAATATGGTTTGTTTTTAACTTAATTTTTTTTAAAAACACATTCTGACTTTTTGGGTTTAGTTTTGTTGCTTTAGTCTTGAATAACTCGGGCCTTTCATGTTCATGCTCAGAAATGAATTCTCTTCATTCTTCTTTTCTTATTGGTCAGTTGGGTATCACTTACTTAAAAAAAGAAAAGAAATAAAAAGAAAAAAATCATATTGGGCTTTTATGTGTAGATCTATAGAGCTGGTTGTGTTTTTTTCACCCTTTAGGATGGACTGAAATGAATTTTTTTTCTTTTTCTTTTTCTTTTTCCATGTTTTATCTTTGTCCTACTTCTACTCTGTCTGCCTTCTTTATGTACTTTTCTACTTGTGTCTAAAACATTAGCTACAAACTATACAAAGTGGTTAGTCATGCTTTAAGAAAGTGTTTATGTGTGTGTTCTTGGAGCATTAAGCTACTCTTTATAATTTTTTTTTGTGAAAATTACTTTAACTATTTAGGGATAATCAGGTAGGATTTGTTGTTTCCTGTATTATGTTTGGTCAAAAAATGCGTAATATTACTTACACAAAAAAAGGTATTGAAAATGCAAAAATTGAATTTTCTCCGTGGGGGTGATTGAAGAATGGCACAAGAGAAAATCTACCTGACTTAAATTAGATAATTTACAAAGGACATATATGACTGTCAGGTACATATTGAATTTAATATAATTTATAGTTTACGCAGAAGTAAAAAAATATATTGTATTGTTTTACACCTTGTGACATTACTCTTTTTCATTAAATTAATTAATTGACTATTAAATTTAATTGTTAAACATGTTCTTACACCCGCTTGAACACTAGGGGAAGCAGTTGTGAAGTGATTCGAAAGGACTTCATGAATTGGGTTCTATTAAAAACTGAATGGATAGATTTTTTATAAAAATTATTTCATCCTCTTTCATCTTGGTACAAGAATATATTGAATTGGATTTACAAGTATAGAGTGCCAAGAAAAGTGATGTTGAGAGGATACTGGTGTTATTGGTTGATGTTCTTTATCATGTGATCTATATGGACTTCGTGTAGGTAGACACCCTCTAGCTTGCTCGAGTTAATAGAAATGCTGATATGTTCCCTTTTCATATTGTACCAATGAGGTAACATATTAGTTAATTCTCTTATTTATCCATTATATGATATAAAAGTATATCTCTCTTAGGTCTGACCATTTTGCTTGGCAGGAAACAGTCAATTATTTGAATTTTCCTATTTTGTCACAACACCATGATATGCAGGTGGTTTCATGTTTGCAGTTGAGAGTTATTTTTTTGAGTTTAACCTTATTCTACAATTGTTAGGAGTAGGAACTCTATATTGTCAAGGTTGCATTTTCCCATCAAGTTGGATAGAGTATAAAGTTTGTGTGTGTGTGCATTTTTCATAAGGTTAAAACTACATACCAAAATTTAAAATGTCAGATTAAATGTGATATAAAATTAAACTGGGCTGATCAATTTGCAGCGATTACAGAAACTTATTAAAAAAATTGCTGCATAAATGGAAGCATGCCACTGTATGCATTCAAATTAGGTAGCTTTCACTTCTTTCACTTCTTTTAGTGGTGGTAAGAGTGTTTGAGCCCGCTTACGCATAATTCTCTTAATTCTCTATCCAATCTAGTCAAAGACAAACTGTTATAACGCCAAAACTAACGGTTTTTGCATGACCTTATTCAAGCTTCTCTTTAATTTTCTTTTTGCTCTTTTTTTGTTGGTCTTAAAGCAAAGAATTAAGAGTTTAATTTTGATACACTGTCAGCGTAGAAATTTTTTACATAAGTATAGATTAAAATACATGTGTCGATAGACATTGCATATTTATGTTATATTTAAATTTTAAAAGACACGTGTCGTCTTTTTAATGCATGCTTGTATAAAAAAATCTTTACACTGATAATATATTAAAATTAAACTCAAGAATTATTCATTTGAATACGAATAAAAACAACGTATAATAATGATTATTCTATCTTGCATTCCAAAAGAGAAAAAGTAGATCTCCATACCAAAAAGCAAAATAAATATGCTCGAGTTCGACTCCAGTTTTCTTTATTCCCTAACACTTTAATCACACCGTCCAACATGGAGCAGAGTCGTTTTGCATGACGTTGTTCATGCTACTATTTCTTTTCTCTTTTTTTTTTGCTGCACTTTTCTTAGTTAGAAAGCTGAGAATAATTCACTTAAATAAAAATTAATGCAAAGTAACATAAAAACGATATAAAGTAGCGGTTATTCAGTCTTACATGCGAAAAGTGAAAAAGAATTAAACATCTATGCTTAGGACACAAAAATCGATGCATGGATTCGATTCCAGTTTTCTGTATTTTAAAAAGCGTTAGTGATCACAACGTTGGGGTGTATTGTTTTTGTGTCATCTTGTTCAAGTTTCCTTCAATTTTTTCTTTTTGCTTTGGTTAGAAAGCAGAGAATTATTTACTTAAACACAAATTAACGCAAATTAACGCAAAGCAACATTGAAGAAAAATATGCAGTATTGATTATTCGCTCTTACAAGTGAAAAGAGGAAAAGAAAACCTGCGAATTATGAAGGGAAAATATATAATTGGGTTCAATTATGGTTTTTTTTTATTCCCAAACACTGTAGTCACAACGGTGGGCCAGATCATTTTTGCATGACCTTGTTTAAGTTTATCCTTTTTTTTTTCTTTTTCTTTGTACTCTCTCTTTTGCCAGTCATAAAACAAAGAACTACTCATCTGAACACAAATTAAAGGAAATAACAGAATGATAATATTTAGTTCTGATTATTTTCTCTTACACGTAAATTTAGGCAGTCTTCATGAAACCCCGCTCAGGCACCTTCCTAATGCTAGCCAAGAAAAGCTTTATGTAGAGTGGGAACTGTGCCATGGCAAAAATTGCCACCGGTAGAGAGGCCACTAAATATTCAGCAAGCCGTGCTTCTCTCAGTACGAGTCTGAGGATAAAGAAATGTCCACCGCAGAAAGGTACGAGCATGGCAGCAATTGATATGAAAAGCGCCGTCAAACCTATCAGGAGCTTCCTCGGCAAGTCGGGGAAATCCGTGGGCTGGTGCCGGGAAGTGAGAACCGAGAGGAACATGACCACCGCTGTCAGTGAAAAGCAGAGCGCTACAAGTGATGAGATGGCAAAGAGCTGAAACATGCCCTGGTCTTTCAGAACTGGTTCCCCATCGTTGGCACTAACGCCACCTGGCACGCTGGCCGATGTGGCAAAGGCGACCGTTGCAATTAGCGTGGCGACGATGGTGCATGAATCTGAGGTTTTCTTTATCCACTCGGTGTCCTTTTCCATGAGCTCTTTGTGTGTTACTATGAAGATCTCTTCCGGGGTCTCGCCATTCTTGTTCTTTTCAGCCAATAAAAATCTTGGCACCTTGTTCTTAATAAACTGCACGTCATGCTTAATTATGTTAGTTGAGGATTTAGATGGCTTCTGTTGGTGATGCCTTCCAATTTCTTGAAGAGTAATGATGTACAAATAAAATTTTTGTACAAATTTTTCATTCAAAATGATGTGACGAGATATTTCATTTTAAATCAAAACACTTCACTATTTTAGCTGATATATATTTTGAAAAATGCTAATACTATCACATCATTCATTCTAATGGTGTTTTTTGTATAATAAAAATCTTATTTTTTCCTCCATGAAATGCAGTACTACACACATGCAAAAGATTAATATGCATCTGAGTTGTTCTTACAATTACCTGAAACCACTGGATTTCCCATTGCATTTGCAGCAAAGCATTTGGAGCAAACCATGGCCGAGAAGTTTCGAGCTTTGCAGCAAGATGCAATACATTGTTTCCATCATTATCCGCGTGGCGTAACAATTTATCTGTGACATGCTCTTTTTGTAGCAACAACTGGAAGACACGGGGTTGCCTGCTTTCCACTGCCACGAGCATCATATTTTTCCCCTCTGAGGTCAGGTCTTTTATGGCCACAGGAGTATTAAGCTGCAGAGCCTGCTCTACTATTTCAATGATACCATTCTTTGCTGCAATTAACATTGGTTTCTCTGCCGATAAGACTGAAATTCAATAGTTAGCAACCAAAAAAACAACAAAAAAGTAGTAGTGTTGTACAAACATAATTTTTGTGCAGAGTGTATGTAGTAGTATTTTTTTGTACTTTTATTTCAAATCAGAATATCACAAAATTTGCCTTATAATTTTAGATACCTTCCTTTTTGTGTTTGCTTCGTCTGCTACGAAAGCTATAAACGTTCTCGAACTCCTCATTTGCATTGGTGATGTTAGGTGATGTAAAGAAGTTCTCCAACTCCTCATCTGCAATGTCAACGTTTTGGTAAATTAAACTGATGCATCGGTTTTTTTTTTGTGAGCAAGAGCTTGTTTCATTAATGCATTTGATAATGAACATTTAATTAGTACTCAAATAGTTAAATATGAGAATAGTTACTTAAAAATATATATGTTAATTTCAAGTCAAAGAGACTAGACTTATTACTAAATGTTGAACACATTCACTATAATGTAATTTAAAATTTTATTTTTTAATTGAGAATTTTTTTATTTAACACAGATAATTACTTTGTTAGGGATGAATGAACAAATTTGCCCTCCAAATCAAGCACGTTATTACATCTTTGAGAAGTATCATTGTCAACTCATATTCGTTTAGCCTTAGGAATATGGCCAGCCTTTTGTATGTTTGCCACATTAAGAGTAAAGCTATACAAAAAAATTTTTTTGTATAGAATTTCATACAAAATGATGTTTTTGGTAGATTTTTCATTTCGAAACTAAACACCCATTTTTTGGCTCGTAATTTCAAAAATACCAATGCCATATTATTCTTGTCTAATTTTTTGTACAAAAGTTTTGTAAGAAATTAAGAATAGAAATCTTCTCACATTAATCACCTATTTTTGCGAGTGAAAAAGACTAAAAGAGAGGAGAGGAACAACTGGGACAATAATAAGTACCTTTCTTTTTTGGTTTACTTCGTTCTGAAAGAAGGCTCAAAATGTTCTTCAACTCCTCTTGTTCAATGCTACTGTTAGGAGATGTAGAAATGATCAAGTACTCATTTGCAGTGGTAAAGTTAGGAGACGTAAAATTGCTGTCGAACTCCTCCTCATGAGATATTGCGGGTTTCATTCCGGTATCTTCATACTCATATTTTAAAATTTCGTTTTTGAGAAGTTCGTTCATGACCCGAGAAGACCACACATGCGTCCGTTTCATCTCCAATATTTGTCTTGGTAAAATCAAATCCATTATCCTCCGAAGCACACCTAAACAAAAGAAAGATGCACTTAATAATTTAACTTAATGTCGGACACTTTTGTATAAATACACATATTGTGTGGGATTATATAATGACCTAGTGACACGCCTCCAGTTGTGCTTCAACTGGAGCCACTCCGCAAGAGCACGGAGGTCGCGCTTGTAGTAAAACCGGAGGATCCGGTGTCGTTCTCTCCCAAGGGAATTCTGCAAATATAGCAACAAAGCTCAACTAGCACGGGTACTTATCTTAATGGATTGCAAATGAAAATTCTTAACATAAAAGAGACCGAAAATATGTTGGTTTTGAGATGATGATGGTTATATGCTTCATGCAATAATTTAGTGACTATGAGAAAACAACAAAAGCTAGTTTTATGTGATTAAGGAGAAAGGCTTGGACATGGTTGTTTTGATCCACCAATTCACAACAAGGGTTTCCAATGAGAGGTTTTATAACTCAAATCAAGAATCACACCTTGAATTCTTGATTCGGAAAATGTCGGCTATAAAAATGTGGGTTTTGTTTGATTGAGCCTAGAGAGAGAATATATAATTGGTACCCTAAAATCAAACCTTAAACATGTGCAACACCTATACCAAATGTTGATTTGTGCATAAATATTACCAAAGGGTTATGAATCTAGGTTTTTCTAATGAATCTCATACTAAATCAAATGAAACCATATAATTTTGAGGATATAACTTTGAAGTCCATACAACCCATTTTCAACCTTTTGAAGATCCTTGGTGGATCTTCACAACCACATCCAAGGGGTGTTTAGCTACTAGAATCCATGTTAACTAACATAAAAAGAGACAAATCTACCATTAAACTATAAAAAGCTAGTGTTTGGTTGCCAAGAAAATGAGAGAAAGTGCCAAGAAAATGATGGAAAGTTGCTAGAAAATGTAGAAAATCATTCACTTCATATATATAACAAACATTCACTTACAATGATCCCAAAAGCAATAAATGACATTAAATACAAAGCATTAAGAGTAGATCTAACCAAAAACCTTACAAGATAACAAAAATCCACTTTTGGAGCCTTCTTCCCGTCCAAACTGCTGCAGAAAATACCCTATATCACTTTTTGTCTCGAACAAAAGCTTTTATACTCTGCAGAAAAACAGAGTCTGTGCACACCGATCGATCGGTGTACGACCGATCGATCGCCCGATCGATCGCCCGATCGAACGGTCAGGGCGATCGAACGCCCGATCGATCGCAAAACCGACCCCTCTGAAGTTTGCTTCTGTATCGTCTGTTGTGAGGATTCCGACGTCACCGATCGAACGCCCGATCGATCGGAAAAACGCCCTCTCTAAAGTTTGCTGCAGAAGGTGAACAGAGCATCACCGATCGATCGGCCGATCGAACGTTCCGTGGACCGTTCGATCGGTCGATCGATCGGTCATGCTCAAGATTGCCCATTTGCCTTAGTTTGAGCTCCAAATCCTGCAAAAAGTGTACAAAAAGAGTTTTAACGCGTTTTAGGGGTTAGAATACTAAATTAACACCAAATTTAACTATTCAACTAACAATTTAAGCCAAAAGATTACTATTTCTAAGGGTAATCAACACCCCCCAACTAAACCTTTGATAGTCCCTATCAAAGTATGAGAGGAAAACAAAAATATATACATGCATTAATCTTATTCAAGTCAAATCTCCATCCACCTAGGTTGTGAACCAAAGCAAGGTAAAGACATAAAGCATGGAAGAAACAAAACATATCGACGCGTACTACCAATGACATATGACCCTAATGATTCAAAACTCGTACAATTACGTCCTCGATGCTTCGATCCAAGTCTCACAAGGTATACACTCAACTTTAAACATGAACGCTCTAGGTCCCTCAATGGAAAGCTCTTTTAACGAGTAAATGTATAAACCATGCAAGTAGAGCAATTCCAAAACCAAAGACGAATAAATTGTAAGTGTATCGACTTGGCATAGCTTCATGAAGGAATATTCACAGCTTAAGCATAATCTAGAAAATTGACCTAAATGCCTCATACACAATTGAATTAAAGGTTCATGTATCTTCGGATATCAAGGCCATAAGGGTGATGAATGAGAGAAGAGCCATGTAAGAGGATAGAAAATGGAAAAAGGGTTCAACATATGCATGCACATTACACATGATGATCAATGATATTCACTTCCACATTTCCACTCTTTTGAATCACTTTTACTATCTTCCTTCACCTCACTTCTTTTGTATTTGATTTTTTTTTTTTTTTTTTTGAACACTCCTTTTCATCCCTTTCTTTGTATGTATGTAATTTTAATTTTTTTTTTTTTTACTCTTCAACTCCATACACCTCCAACTTTACAAAAATAAGAGTAATGCATCTATTGGCATTGACACTCTTTAAACTTATGCACATGCATATGGATATTAAAAAGAAGAAAAATACACATGGAATGGCTCAATGGAATGAAATGGCCTATGTGTTTAGAATCCGAAGAATACAACAAATCAAAACTTCAAAAGTGTATAAGGGGTCAATAAATCTATATAACACTCGAACATGTAAACCAACATCAAGAAATAATGAAGCTATTCAATGAATGAGGATCAACAAAAATAATCTTGAATAAATGTGATTCACTCTTCAAAGGCGATAAATAGGCTCTAAAGCTCACACGGTAAAAATCTCCACCTTATAAGGACATGCATGCATAAGAATGAAACACACGGCATCACATAACATGTTAGTGCGCAACAATGTGAATTGTCTCTTATAATGATTTTATGCCAAAAAACTTGCAATGTATCATAATCTCTAAGGTGGGTTAATCATCAACTCAAATTTAATCAAAAACATGGTATGGTACTTATTTGAAACAACCTTGACACCTCCATCACAAAAAATCCAAAAGAAATGATATCAACAATTAAGGGCATAGCTAAGGTGTCAAGTTATAGAAAAGGGCGATACGAATACCATACAATACCCATTACCTCGGTTGGAACAATACATGCGATATGGGTATCAATCAAAAAGTACACCTGTAACTGAACTGCCAAAATATACACAAAAAAGACAAGAGAACACAACAAATGTATACAAAAAGGGTATGCCACAATAAGAAAGATCACTATACAAACAGCTCAAAAATAAATACATCCACTATAATCAAAAAGATTTAGATACATCATTATGAAATGAAATGCTATGAAGTGCGTAATGCATCTAATCTATCTGAAGATCTGAAAAGAGGTCTCCATCATCCGGAGGAGGCTGGCCAAGGTGCTGGATAATCTCCTGGAGTCGAGTGGACTGGGTCTGCTGCTGCTGCTGAATGTCAATCAGCTGACCCTGAAGTGCGGCAATGGCAGTGTCCTTGAAGATCTAATCTAGCCATAATGTCGGCCTGCCACTGCTGGCGCTCTGCCTGCTGAGCGGTCAGCTGCTCCTGAATAGCTGCCAAAGTCTGAAGTAACGTCCCCGAGCTGGCTCCTCCTGAGCCTGAGCCTGAGTCTGAGCCTGCACTGGCTGATCCTGCCGCTGCTCCCCTGACTGGGTCTCCTCCTGAGTCTGAGAAGCCGGCTGCTGAGAAGAGAGTGAGCCGAACTAGCTGACCCCCCCCCTTCTTCGACAACTGCCCTGCCGCTCTCTTCTCCGTTTTCCAGTCTATATCAGTCGAAGAGGAGAGCAGTACAACATCCGCAACACTAACCCCTGCCGCCCTAATCCTCGCTGTCAAAAAACAACCAAAAGGGACGCTGGACTGGGGAGTAGCAACCTGAGTCGCGGCCCACAATGCCATATACATGAAGTGGGGCAAGTCAATAGTCCTGCCCGTGCCAATAGCCCACATCAACTGCCCCCGCATCCTACTGCACTCCACTGTCCTCCCTAGTGGAAAGATCGAATAGCAAGTCCAAAGGAACAGCGGGTGGTATCTGGGGGCAATCTGCCTAATCCTGATCTGGGAAGCGGTCCAAGACTCTCCCGGCGCTAAAATCTCAGCGCACATCTCCTCATGAGATGGTGGATGCTCCCCATCATAAGAGAACTGAGGGTTAGCAACCCTTGGTATACCAAACTGCTCAGCAAAGGAGTCCGGGGTGATAACAACATCCCTACCCCGCACCCAAGAGCGAAGAATATGCCTGTCGCCGCCAACGGGGTCCGATGAAATGTTAGCCATGAACTCTGCCACGAGGGTGGCTGAGTACTGGCCCCTAAAAGAAGCTAACCCCAACCACCGGCGATCGGTCAAAGGCTGGAGCCAACCATATGGCTCAGCATCAAACTGACTCACTATCCAACGCCTCTCTACTACTATCTTACGGGCGCTCCACACCCGTCCAAACTCTCGCTCCTGATCCCTCCCCCGGAAGCGAGTGGAATCATACTCTCCTTCTCTCTCCCTCCTAGCATGCTCACGCTGGAGCTGCTGGAACTGGGCCAGAGTCTGAGAAGTCCCCACCCCAGCTGTACCCTCAGAACTCCTAGTCTCGACCATAACTCTCTACAAAGCTAAGTACAGCTGGAAATGAAAAGAATGGACAAAGATCGGCGGAAGGAATACCTCTCGAAGCGCAGAAAACTGTGAACAGACGAGACAATGTCCACTAAAGTGAGCTGGCAGGGCCTCGCTGCTCCAACAGACAAACAGATTCTTTAAACTCTCAAGTATGCGCGAGTGAAATGAGAGTGAACAGTGAACAGTGAACAGTGGCCTTTATATAGAGAACTCGGTCACCGATCGATCGGCCCTCTGAACCGATCGATCGGCCCTCTGAACCGATCGATCGCCTCGCGGACCAATCGAAATGGAGCGCCACAGATCGAACGGCCGATCGATCGATACCGCTCCCTTTCGATCGGTGCGGTAATACGCCCGATCGATCGCAGTCGTCACCGATCGATCGTCCGATCGATCGCAATGTACACGATCGATCGGACGATCGATCGGTTTGGCCCACCGATCGATCTCAAAAACAGCTTCTCTGAAGTTCTGCAGAAATTCTCAGAATGGTTCACAGAATCATGCAAATGGTGCCCCCCCCCCCCAACTGGAATCATGCCATGACCTCAAGGCATGAAGAAAATGGAAAAGAAAATGAACAACGGGGAGGGCGGGACTCTTGGGAATACAAATGTACATAACTAACTACCAAAAGAAAAGAGAAAGAAACCTAGAAAAAGAAAAACAAAAGAACTACTCCTAAATTATGAAACACGACAATCTAATGTCATTCAAAAGACGGTGGATCGATGAGATCCACACAGTCCAACTCCCCTTGAAACGTCTCAAAATACGGCTTTAGCCGCTGGCCATTTACCTTAAATGCCGAGCCATTCGTGAGGTTTTGCACCTCAATGGCTCCATGGGGTAAAACTTCTTTAACAATGTATGGCCCGGCCCACTTACTTCGCAATTTGCCCGGAAAGAGATGTAAGCGTGAATCATACAACAACACTTTTTGGCCAACTTTGAAAGTTTTTCGAATGATATGTTGGTCATGAAAGTGTTTCATCCGGGCCTTAGCAAATTTTACATTTTCAAATGCATCATTGCGGAGTTCATCTAACTCATTGAGTTGGAGCTTTCGGTGGGTACCCGCAACATCAATATCCTCATTACATTGACGAATCGCCCAATATGCTTTATGCTCAATTTTGACGGGAAGATGACATGCCTTCCCGTACACAAGTCTATAGGGTGATGCGCCAAGAATGGTTTTATAGCCCGTGCAGTATGCCCACAACCCATCGGTCAATCTAAGAGACCAATCTTTCCTATTTGGA
Source organism: Euryodendron excelsum (assembly GCA_033060915.1). NCBI lineage: Eukaryota > Viridiplantae > Streptophyta > Magnoliopsida > Ericales > Pentaphylacaceae > Euryodendron > Euryodendron excelsum. Next base: position 3,329,145 of record CM065382.1, read on the forward strand.
TTGACGGTTTTCTCTAGAATGCGCTTAATTTCCCGATTGGCCAACTCAACTTGCCCTTGCGTTTGAGGATGGTATGGTAATCCAACCTTGTGGACCACACCATACTTACGCATTAAAGACGCAAAGGGCTTGTTACAAAAATGTGAACCGCCATCACTTATCATGGCACGAGGCATGCCATACCTACAAAAAATGTTCTCTTTCAAAAATCGCAAGACCACTTGGTGGTCATTGCTTCGGGTGGCAATTGCTTCCACCCATTTCGAGATTTAATCTACTGCAACAAGAATAAAAAGGTACCCAAACGAGTTAGGAAACGGTCCCATGAAATCGATTCCCCAACAATCAAATATTTCCAAAATAGTGATGGGGTGAAGAGGCATCATGTGCCTCTTAGAAAGTGTTCCTAACCGTTGGCACCTATCGCAAGCTAGACAAAAAGTATGTACATCCTTGAACATGGTGGGCCAATAAAGCCCACATTGCAAAATTTTGGCCGTGGTCTTCTTGGAGGAGAAGTGTTCTCCACAAGCATGAGAGTGACAAAATTCTATCACTTGTTGGAATTCGTGATTTAGGACACACCGGCGTATGATTTGGTCCGGACAATACTTAAACAAGTGGGGATCATCCCACGAAAAATAGCGCACATTCCGGAAGAATTTACGCTTGTCAATGGATGACCATGTGGAAGGAACCTCACCGGTGACAAGAAAGTTCGCAATGTCCGCAAACCAAGGGGTTGAAACTTGCTTAACGGCACTCACATGCATGAGATGCTCATCCGGGAAGTGCTCCTTGATAGGGGTTGGGTCCATGGCTTGCCCATTTAAGGGAAGCCGAGACAAGTGGTCCGCAACTACATTTTCAACCCCTTTTTTATCACGCATTTCAATATGAAATTCTTGGAGCAAAAGTATCCATCGAATGAGGCGCGGTTTTGCATCGGGTTTTGTGAGGAGATACTTTAGGGCCGCATGGTCGGTGTAGATGATGACCAATGACCCAATCAAGTAAGACCTAAATTTATCAAGTGCAAAAACCACCGCAAGGAGTTCCTTCTCGGTTGTGGAATAGTTGATTTGAGCTTCATTGAGAGTTCTAGAAGCATAATAAATGACATAGGGCTTCTTGTCAACTCTTTGTCCTAGGACGGCCCCCATGGCATAGTCGCTAGCATCACACATTAGCTCAAATGGAAGAGACCAATTGGGTGCTCGAATGATTGGGGTGGTGGTCAAAAGTCCTTTCAACTTGTCAAAAGCTTGTTGACAAGAAGATGTCCACTCAAAGGGAACATCTTGGGACAAAAGATGACACATGGGCCTAGAGATTGCACTAAAACCCTCAATGAAACGCCGATAGAATCCGACATGCCCAAGAAATGATCTAATCTCCTTCACACACGTTGGGGCGGGCAATTTTTGAATGAGTTCAATTTTTGCTTTATCAACTTCAAGCCCTTCGACCGACACAATATGCCCCAAAACTATACCACTTGTAACCATAAAATGACATTTTTTCCAATTGAGTACAAGGTTACTCTCCTCACATCTCATCAAAACTTTTCCTAAATTACCAAGACAACCTTTATAAGTATCCCCATAGATGGAAAAATCATCTATGAAGACTTCGACAATTTGCTTAATCATGTCGCTAAATATGCTCATCATGCACCTTTGAAATGTCGCCGGTGCATTACATAGCCCGAAAGGCATACGTTTATAAGCATATGTGCCAAACGGACAAGTGAATGTTGTCTTGGCTTGATCCTCAAGGGCTACATCGATTTGATTGTACCCCGAATATCCATCTAAAAAATAATAGAAAGCCTTACCTGACACCCTTTCTAGGACTTGATCAAGGAAGGGTAAAGGGAAGTGGTCCTTTCGGGTCACATTATTGAGGCGGCGATAATCAATGCACATTCGCCACCCGGTTTGCACACGGGTTGGCACTAACTCATTGTTGTCATTTCTTATCACCGTGACACCCGATTTCTTAGGCACCACTTGGGTCGGACTAACCCATTTCGAATTGGAGATGGGGTAAATGATACCCGCATCTAGTAATTTTAAAACCTCACCTTTAACCACTTCCTTCATATTAGGGTTCAATCGCCTTTGTATTTGACGAATGGATTTAGCCTCCTCTTCTAAAAAAATACGGTGAATGCACACAAGAGGACTAATCCCATGAAGGTCGGCGATAATCCATCCTAGGGCTTTTCTATGTTTCCTAAGCAACGCTATCAACCCTTCCTCTTGGCTCCCAGGCAAGCTAGAGGAAATCACAACCGGGTATGACTCCCCATCCCCTAAAAATGCATATTTTAAATTGGAAGGCAAGGGCTTCCTCTCGGGAATGGGAGGCTTCTCCTCTGAAGGAATCGGTTTCTCGGCACTAGGGTGGAGGGGTTCAAAAGAAGGGGTCCATTGACCCACATGTAAACACTCCTCTCTCGCACCCTCTAAATGAGACAATTCACTTGACACCATGCCTTCACTATCAAGTGAAGCATGCGGTTCACTTCTCACTAATGCCCTCTCCAAAGGGTCCTCAAAACTCTCCCGCTCAAAGTGTTCTTGAACTATGCTCTCTATGATATCTACCTCCCGGATATCCTCACATTCCCCCTTTTGTTTGGCAACCGAAAAGATGTTAAGCTCGAAGGTGGTGTTGCCAAAAGACAATTTCACTAACCCATTCCTACAATGTATGATGGCATTGGAAGTAGCTAGGAAAGGGCGTCCCAAGATCACAGGAATTTGGTTGTGAGCTATGCAACTCTTAACAGGTTGGGTGTCTAGGACAATGAAATCGACCGAGAAACAAAAGTTATCAACTTGGATGAGAACATCCTCGATGATACCTCTTGGAACCTTTATAGAACGATCCGCCAATTGCAAGGTAACACGAGTAGGGCTCAACTCTCCTAGGCCAAGTTCCTTATACACTGAAAAGGGCAAAAGGTTGACACTAGACCCTAACTTTAACAAGGCACGATCGAACTTGGTGTTCCCAATGGTACAAGAAATAGTAGGACATCCGGGGTCCTTGAATTTCGGCACGGTCTTACATTGCAAAATCGCGCTTTGATTTTCATTCATCATGGCGGTTTCCTTAACATGCAAGCTTCGCTTAAAAGTGCATAAGTCCTTCAAGAACTTAACATAAGAAGGTATTTGCTTAATTGCGTCAAGGATAGGGATGTTGACCTTTACTTGTTTAAACACTTCATAAATTTCCGCATTTAGAAGTTCATTCTTTGGTTTGGTCAACCTTTGCGGGAAGGGAGCATGTTTGACTATGTCCCTTCTCTTATCCCTCTCACTTTCACTCAAAATCTCAATGGGATTGGCTAAGTCCCCCCCCCCCTTTCTCTCGGCTCTTTTTCCTCTTTCTCTTTTTCTCTCTCTTCTTGACCAACACTCTTCCTAGAAGTCTCATCCCGAGGTGGGATAGTTTTATCAATGGTCTTGCCACTTCTAAGTGTGGTTATGGCTTGCACTTGGTCATGACTCGTACTAGGGTCACTCTTACCCTCGGTTATGTGCACTTGCCTAACCGCCGGGTTAGGTTGAGGTTGAGGTTGAGCCGGGAATCTTCCCGGAACATTTTGGGTCAAAGCTTGTGTCAACGTAGACATTCGCTTTTGGATGTCCTCAAGTAACCTATAGTGTTGGTCTAGTACTTTTTCTTATTTATCAACCCTTGAACTAACCCCCCTCATGTCATTGGCAAGTTGGTAAACATTGTCCTCTATGGGCTTCCTATGGAGGGGTTGGTATGGCCTTGGTTGATTTTGGAATTGGGGCACGGGTGCTTGTTGGTAAGGTGGAGGTGGATGTTGTGGTGGAAGTGCTTGTGGAGGTGGAGGTGCTTGGTATGATTGAGGGTTTTGATACCCTCCTTGATAGTTGTGGGAGTTTGAAGTCCCTTCATTGTTCCTCCACCCAAAATTGGGATGATTTCTCCACCCCGGGTTGTATGTGTTTGAATAGGGGTTACCCCCTCCTCTTGAATATTGGCCAATTGCGTTAACTTGGCCGTGCAAAGCCTCCTTCACACCCGGAATGATTGGGCATGAAGCGGTGGTATGGTCCGAGGTTTCATACACAAGACAACATACTTCCCTCAACTCCTCACTCTCTACCGATTGAACTTTTTTCACCTCAAGAGCCTCTAATTTTCTTGCTAAGGTAGCCACCCTAGCATTGACATCATCAACTTCCTTGAGTTGATATCTTCCCACCCCTTGTTGGATTGAGCGACCCTCGGGATTTTGGGTCCCGGTAAGTGCCCAATCTCTAGCCTTATTTGCCAAGTTATCAAAATAATCGTATGCCTCATGGGGTTGCTTATCAAAAAACGTCCCCGCACACATGGACTCGACAAATTGCTTGAGTTGGGGTGTCAAAGAAGAATAAAATGTGTTGATGACGTGCCAATCGGCGAAACCGTGATGGGGGCAAGAATTTAAGAGGTCTTTGAACCTCTCCCAACATTGAAAGAAAGTTTCCCCCAACAAAGGAGAAAACTGTGAAATTTGCCTTCGAATGGCCTCGGTTCTATTTTCGAGGAAAAATTTGCTCAAAAATTCCCCTTGGAGAGTAGCCCAAGAATGGATGGACATGGGTCGTAAGGAATTGAACCAAAGCTTAGCTTTGTCCTTCAAACAAAATGGGAAGAGTTTCAACAAAAATACTTCTCTTGGACATGAGTTGTCCATAGCAATTGAACAAGCATCCTCAAATTCCTTAAGAAAAATGTAGGGTTGTTCTGAATCCATCCCATGGAATTGAGGCAACATTTGCATCATTCCCGACCTAATGTTTAGAGTGTTGTGATGGGGCGGGAAAACAATGCACGATGTTGGTGCTTGCCTTGGTGGGTTTAGGTAGTCCCGGAGAGTCCGTATAGGGGGAGCCGCCACGACGCTATGATGGCTCCCTCTTTCAAACTCCTCATGACCTTCCGGGTGGATTTGGACATTTGGATGCAAGGGTTGAATGTTAGGTAAGCCGGGTTCATTGGGATTTGCCATTGGAATGAAACCTAGGTCGACCACTAAAGGTAAGCTAGGTGTTGGTGAAGATGTGTTTGTGCTCTCAATGCTCTCAATCCTCACAAGGCGATGATGTTCGTCCCACGTGAAATATGACATGCAAGAATGAATGCACACATAAGGTTGGACCGATAAGGTCGTTCAGCACATCATACACAATTCCCTAGGCCGGACAACGGCTTTTTCTCAATTCAACTCGGTACCTCCAATCTCCACATACAATAAGCGTACACCAATTTGAAACTTTCACACACTATCCTAACTCCACTAAATACTCCCGAAGAGGGATAATTTCTTAACAAAAATGCAATGCAATTATGCTATATCAAACAAAAGAAACTAGAGAAAAGAAGAAATAAAAAATAATCCTAAAAATAAAACACCTTAAGGGAAATGAGAGTGTACCGGGGCCTGAAGCCCGTAGATGCTTCCCTCGGGGGTGGTGATGAAATCCACCCTTTTTGTGTGTTTTTTTTTTCTTTGCTTGCTCTTCTTTTTTTTTTTTTTTTTAATTTTCTTCCGCAATCCTTAGCTTTCGTCCGGTGTAGCTTTTGCCTATGAATTCCCCGGCAACGGCGCCAAAACTTGACACGCCTCCAGTTGTGCTTCAACTGGAGCCACTCCGCAAGGGCACGGAGGTCGCGCTTGTAGTAAAACCAGAGGATCCGGTGTCGTTCTCTCCCAAGGGAATTCTGCAAATATAGCAACAAAGCTCAACTAGTACGGGTACTTATCTTAATGGATTGCAAATGAAAATTCTTAACATAAAAGAGACCGAAAATATGTTGGTTTTGAGATGATGATGGTTATATGCTTCATACAATAATTTAGTGACTATGAGAAACAACAAAAGCTAGTTTTATGTGATTAAGGAAAAAAGCTTGGACATGGTTGTTTTGATCCACCAATTCACAACAAGGGTTTCCAATGAGAGGTTTATAACTCAAATCAAGAATCACACCTTGAATTCTTGATTCGGAAAATGTCGACTATAAAAATGTGGGTTTTGTTTGATTGAGCCTAGAGAGGGAATATATAATTGGTACCCTAGAATCAAACCTTAAACATGTGCAATACCTATACCAAATGTTGATTTGTGCATAAATATTACCAAAGGGTTATGAATCTAAGTTTTTCTAATGAATCTCATACTAAATCAAATGAAACCATATAATTTTGAGGATATGACTTTGAAGTTCATATAACCCATTTTCAACCATTTGAAGATCCTTGGTGGATCTTCACAACCACATCCAAGGGGTGTTTAGCTACTAGAATCCATGTTAACTAACATAAAAAGAGACAAATCTACCATTAAACTATAAAAAACTAGTGTTTGGTTGCCAAGAAAATGAGAGAAAGTGCCAAGAAAATGATGGAAAGTTGCTAGAAAAGGTAGAAAATCATTCACTTCATATATATATCAAACATTCACTTACAATGATCCAAAAGCAATAAATGACATTAAATACAAAGCATTAAGAGTAGATCTAACCAAAAACCTTACAAGATAACAAAAATTCACTTTTTGGAGCCTTCTTCCTGTCCAAACTCTGCAGAAAATAATCTATATCACTTTTTGTCTCGAACAAAAGCTTTTATACTCTGCAGAAAAACAGAGCTTGTACACACCGATCGATCGGTGTACGACCGATCGATCGGCCGATCGAACGGCCAGGGCGATCGAACGCCCAATCGATCGCAAAACCGACCCCTCTGAAGTTTGCTTCTGTATCGTCTGTTGAGAGAATTCCGACGTCACCGATCGAATGCCCGATCGATCAAAAAAATGCCCTCTCTGAAGTTTGCTGCAGAAGGTTGAACAGAGCATCACCGATCGATTGCAGGATCACCGATTGATTGGCCGATCGAACGTTCCGTGGACCGTTCGATCGGGCGATCGATCGGTCGATCGATCGGTCATACTCAAGATTGCCCATTTGCCTTAGTTTAAGCTCCAAATCCTGCAAAAAGTGTACAAAAAGAGTTTTAACGCGTTTTAGGAGTTAGAATACTAAATTAATACCAAATTTAACTATTCAACTAACAATTTAAGCCAAAAGATTACTATTTCTAAGGGTGATCAAATACTTTTGGGCTGGAGCTGTTAACACAGTTTGTTATATTTTGAATCAAATTTTATTTGAAAAATTTTTGAACAAAACCCCCTATGAACTTTGGAAAGATAAGAAACCAAATGTCTCATACTTTAAAGCTTTTGGATGTAAATGCTTTGTATTGAATAACAATAAAGACAACCTCGACAAGTTTGATGCTAAATCCGACGAGGGTGTATTTCTTGGCTATTCAACACATAGCAAGGCTTATAGAGTGTTTAGTAAGAGGACTCTAGTAGTTAAAGAATCAGTTCACATCACTTTTGATGAACTTAATCCTTCTTCAAAGAATGTTGCAAGTGATGATGCCGATGAGCTAGAACCTGGAATAGAAAAGCAGGACATTCAACCAAGTTCAAATGAGGAACCACAAAAAGAAAGAGAATTACAAGGAGTTCTTACCAGCCAATAAGAAATTAATGAAGGTCTACCTAAGGAATGGAAGTTCGTGCATAACCATCCTACGAAACAAATCCTAGGTGATCCTTCACAAGGTGTAAGAACTCGATCATCTATAAAAAAATATATGTAATAATCTTGTATTCTTATCTCAAATGGAGCCTAAATGCTTTAATGATGCTGAATATGATGAATTTTGGATAAATGCAATGCAAGAGGAATTAAACCAATTTGAAAGGAATGAGGTATGACACCTTGTTCCTAGACCTAATAATCATCCAGTTATTGGAACTAAATGGGTATTTAGAAACAAAATGGATGAATCTAAAGTTGTGGTGGGGAACAAGGCAAGACTTGTTGCTCAAGGTTATAGTCAAGAGGAAGACATTGATTTTGATGAAACTTATGCTCCTATAGCTAAGCTAGAAGCCATTAGATCATTACTTGCTTTTGCTTGTTTTAAAGATTTTAAATTATATCAAATGGATGTTAAAAGTGCTTTTCTAAATGGTTTTATCATTGAAGAAGTTTTTGTTGAACAACCATCTGGATTTGAAGATCCAAACTTTCCTAATCATGTTTTCAAACTCACAAAAGTATTGTATGGTTTGAAGCAAGCCCCAAGGGCTTGGTATGAAAAATTAAGTAAGTTTTTGATTGAAAAAAGGTTTTTCTAGAGGAAAAATAGATACCACTCTTTTCATTAAAATAAAAAAACAGTGATATGCTTGTAGTATAAATTTATGTGGATGATGTCATATTCGGTGCTACTAATGAATCGTTTTGCGAAGAATTTGCTAAGTGTATGCAGGGAGAATTCGAGATGAGTATGATGGATGAGCTCAACTACTTTCTCGGACTTCAAATCAAGTAATCAAAGGAAGACATCTTCATCAACCAAGCTAAGTACATCAAAGACTTAATAAAAAAGTTTGGCATGGAAGATGCAAAGCCCATAAGTACTCCAATGAGTACTACAACGAAATTGGACAGCAATGAGAAAGGTAAGTCAATAGATACTAAGCTTTATAGAAGCATGATAGGCTCTCTATTGTATCTAACTGCTAGTAGACCAGACATAATGTTTAGTGTTTGCTTATTTGCTCGTTTTCAATCTAATCTTAAAGAATCTCATGCGATTGCTGTAAAGAGGATATTTCGTTATCTTAAGCACACACCAAACCTTGGATTATGGTATCCAAAGAGTACTTGTTTTAATTTGAATGCTTACACTAACGTTGACTATGCGGGGAGTAAAGTTGATAGGAAGAGCATAAGTAGCTCTTGCCAACTCCTAGGCAATATGATTGTATCTTGGCATAGCAAGAAACAAAATTCAGTTGCTCTCTCCACGGCTGAGGCTGAATATGTAGCAGCTGGCAGTTATTGTGCTTAAGTGTTGTGGATCAAACAACAATTAGAAGATTATGGAATCTTGTTTGATCATATTCCTATTAAATGTGATAATACTAGTGCTATAAATTTAACTAAAAATCCTATTCAACACTCTCGCACAAAGCATATTGAAATTAGATATCACTTTGTACGAAACCATGTACAAAAAGGTAATATAGAACTTGACTTTATGTGCACAAATATGCAATTAGCTGATATCTTTACTAAACCATTGAGTGAAGATCGTTTGTGTATGATTAGAAGAGAATTAGGGGTGAGTGATCCTTTATCTTAAAATGTGTTTAATTTGAGTGAAATTTATGTTTTGAATGTTTAAATGTGTTTATCATTCATATGAAATGCATTTCTTGAATTCATAATGCATTACATGATCATATTAAGATAATCTTTATCTCAAAACTTGAAAAAGATCATTTCATGAAATCCTTATGATTCACATGCTCAGTCTGGGTGAAATAGTCGACACTTTATTTCATAGAGTCGGCTTATCACAATAGTGGACTCAAATTATTTCATTAATAAGGCATGTGTCGGCTCATTTAGTTCATGAGTCGCCTCATGCTTCGGGCTTATATACTTTGATGAAACTCACTTTACAAGCATTCGAAATTTTCCTCTCACTCTTTTTCTCTCTCGCTCCCTTGTTCGCTCCATAACCCAACCGTCACTCACGAACCATCACATTCCTTCATCTCATTCTCTCTATATACCTTAATTGACCACTTTCCACTCTTTCTCAACCGTCTTTAATCCTACAATGGCTCCCAAAACTTCTAAATTGAAAAAGATTTCTAAAGCCCTAGTCATAGTACCAGCCCCTACTTCAAAAGAGCCAAAGAGAAAATCGAAAGCAGGGTCTAGCAAAGACAAAGGGAAGTGCAAGAAGAGTAAAACTGGAGAAGCTTCATCCTCAGCAGTCCTGGAATGGAATGAACTATATTTCAGTGAAGGCAAGGCACAGGAAAGGTACAATTTGACTTTCTTTCTTCGAAAAGTATTTAATGGAAGATGGATAGACTATAAATTCTTTGATCATCACAAGTTTGAATTTGGTACAAAATTTTAAAACCTAGGGTGGAAATATATGACAACACTTAGGGATGATGTTTACCCTGATTTGGTTGCTCATTTCTATTCAAATGTTGAAAGGGAATCTGGAGAAATGTCTATCAAAAGTTATGTTAAAGAAATTACCATCAATTTGGATAGAGAAATGTTTAGACACATTCTTGGAATCAAAATTGGTGGAGAAGTTTATAGAGATAGTTTCTCTAGAAAAGACCAATTGAAAGCCTTATATGGAAAAGACATGGATGAAAATGTACAACCCCTTACCACTGATCTACATCTTGAATTAAGACTTGTTCATCACTTTACCTGCACCATATTTACTCCCAAAACTGAGAAATATGAGTATGTTTCGGAAAAGGAGTTGTTCTTCCTATGGGCATATATAACTGATTCAAGAATCGACTTGCCTCTGTTTATTTTGGATCATATATACAAGGCTACCATCTCCAAAATCACTTTGTCATATGGAAGTTTCTTGACAAAAGTTTTTAAGCATTTTGATATTGATCTGAAGAATGAGAAGAAAATAATTCCCAAGGCCATTAGTGACGAATACAACGAGAGAACACTCAAAAGAATGGGGTACATGCTACAGAATAATAAATGGATTCCAAAGAAAACTGAAGAAGAAAGTATTTCAAAAGGAAAGGCTTCATCTGGGAGCACCTCTAGGCAGAGAAGCACAAGAAGAATTTTGAGTTCTGAATCATAAGAAAGTACAGGGGATTTGAGTACTTTTATGGCTCAAGTTATGGAATCTCTGGACAAATTGCATCATAAGGTAGACATTGCAAATACAAGGATGATGATTATCGAAAGAAAGATGAGAGAACTCAAAAAGGAAGAACAAATATTGAGAAATAAGAAAAGGAAGATTACAGAAGAAGAAGAAGTAGAGGAAGAAGAAGTTAATGAAGAAGAGGAGGAAGCACAAGAAGGGGAAGAAGCTAGAGAAAAGGACTCGTCGGCAACTGAATCTGATACTCACTAGACTCCCCTTTCCTCATTCTACCTAACCATACCTCCCTTACTTCTATCACCTCATATTTCCTCTTACCTCATCACATCTATTTTCCTTATGGCCCTGTTATAACATCTCTTTTGTTTTGACTACTTGTTTTGATTGTTTTTGGCATACTTTTTTATGGACATGATAACTATACAAATTTTGTAATCTCATCTTTTGTAATCTAAATGGTTAATTCCATGAAATATAATTTTGTTCTGGTAGCAAATGTGTCTGCTCTGATAACTTGTTTGATTGATTGCTTTCCTATTTATACAATTTATCTTGTTTTAATATTTTTTGCTATTATATCTGTCTATGTTTTCCAATATTTTTCTCTTTTTGAAGGATTGACAAAAAGGGGGAGAAGTATTTTGAAAAATATATTGCAAAATTGAACAATGCTTGTTAGAAAATGAATTGCACATGACGTCGACTTTGAGAAAATTTGACAAGAAGCTTTTGATAAATATGGGGAGAAGTATTTATTCAAGATTGAGTATATATAAACTTTATTGGGAAACATGAATTGGACAAAATGAAGAGTATATCTGATTGATGAAAGGAAATAAAATGAATTGCTTATTACCTGATAAATGTCAAGCATGTTCTCAGGGGGAGCATCATGATTTATTTCCCTCAAAATGTTTTTGAATTATCTGACAAAAACTCCCTGAAAATTGTTTTTGAAAAGTTTTTATCCTCTAAGCATCATTTGCTTAAGTACGAAACAAAGGGGGAGTTTCTTTACTGGTATGACATTTAACTTTGTTCATTTCATTTAATCATATATGAATTTATTTTTCAAATGTTTTGTCATCATCAAAAAGGGGGAGATTGTTGACTCAAGGTTGATTCCTATGTTGATTTTGATGATAACTAAACCTTATGTTATTTTACTAATGAATTTACTTAGTGTGCAGATTAACAAAGGTTATAATTTAGACTTAAAGTTCAATCTTAAGTCTAATACTTGTCAAAGTAAATACACAACAAATTCAATATCAAGCAATGAATTCCAAGAGCTATGCAATAAACCAAACAGAGGATTGACACCTATCTCTACTTCAAACAAATGTTTTACATTCGAAGAGATTGAAGGTGTTCAAATGAAGCTTCTATCAAGTATGCATGGACTCAATGAAGATTGATTTGCACTCAAGAAAGATTGAAGACTTCATTCGAATGTGCAATGATCAGTTGAAGATAATGTGTTTGTTGAAGAGATTGAAAATGCTAAATTGAAAATTTCATCAAGCTTGCAAAGATCAATTCCAGATTATATGATTGAAGTTGCTTTGGAAGAAGGCTCACAATGATTGTCTGATCTCTACCTGGAATTCAAGAGAAGAACTCTTCTACAATGTAAAGAATCAATGAAGACTAGATGTATGAAGAGATTTCATCATGTTTGCAAAAGTCTCATTAAAGTGATTTTAAAGAAGAAAGAAGAGTTGCTAGCAAAGAGAAGAAATCAGAAATGAAGCATTGTGAAGCTCGGCATTGAAAGAAATAGTGAAAGAGGAAGCTTTGAAAATGAAGAAGAAAAGATCAACACTAATCTAATGAAGCTTTGACGGTTTGAGAGCCAAGAGAAGATGAATGTCAAATGATTGATTTAATCCAAATTGAATAGAAGTTAACTCTGATGAGTTAAAGAGATTTGATTAATCATCATACCCCAAAGAGATACTCCTTGAAGATCTTATACTACTGCTGAGATAATTTGGATCATTAGAAGTCAGAAAGCAGATTTCTAGGCAATGAGCGGACTTATGGAAATGAGGAGTCGCCTCATGGAGTCAGATGCAAAAGGCTTGAAGATTAAATGATCAATGAGCGGACTCATCGAAATGAAGAGTCACCTCATGAACACAGAAGCAAAAGCTTGGAGACCAAGTAGACAATGAGTGGACTCATGGAAATGAAGAGTTGCCTCATGGAGATAGACGCAAAGGCTTGAAGATAAAATGATCAATGAACGGACTCATGAAGATGAAGAGTCACCTCATGACAACAAAAGCAAAAGGCTGAAGACCAAGTGAACAAAGAGCAGACTCCGTAAGATGAAGAGTCGCCTCATGACAGCAGAAGCCAAAGATGTGAAGACAGAGTGAATAAGGAACCGACTCATTTGTATGAAGAGCGGACTCATGAAGACAGTGAACAACATCTGGTAAATGCAGAAGTAGAAAGTGTCAACTCCACAATCTTGGAACTGACTCCATGAATATAACGACTAGTTTTTCTAACGTTATAACGGACTAGACGTGCATTAATGAAGCCCAACAACCTCTAACGGATGGAATCAATACAGGGGTTTATATACAAGCTTCCAGCTGCATTTATAACCAAGAAATCAAAGGAAAAAACATAAGGGACAAGAATCACTGACTGATCAAACTTGATATTCCTGAACATTTTTCCTGTTTTCATGTGAGCTTTGATTGTAAAATCTACTCTTGTTAGAGAGTTTGCTAGTTACTTGTATAATCATATACACTTGTAAGTGAGAGTTTGATAGTTCTCTTGTGGAAGAAAAACTCTTGTAAGTTTGAGTGGAGCTTGGACAAAACCACTTGGTGGCTGAAGAACTTAGGTGGGAGTTTTTGTGTATAGTGAGCTGAGCACTTTGTCAATCAGCAGCCCATTTGTAATTGGAGGTTACATAATGGAAGAAGACTTCATAGAAGTCTTGGGGTGAGGACGTAGACCACGGTTTGTGGTTGAACCTCGGTAAATCTGTGTGTTCTTTCTTATGCTCTGTTTTCTTTCCTTTTTTTGATTATATTGCATTGCATATAGATTGATCATTGTTATATTGCTTAGATTAATTTTAATTAATCTTAATTGCTATTAATCTTCAAAAAATCCAATTCACCCACCCTCTGGGGTTGCCTTTTGGGCTAACATGATCTTTGTCTGGTAAAATGGACACGTGATTTTTCTCCCATTTAAGTGTTTCCACGAAAAAAATTTGATGTGTTCCTGATTGAATGATTTGCTTTCTCTTGTGACTTGATAAGTACAATATTGCTCATTGCCATAACATATTGAACCAATATTGTAGGGTTTAGCTTCTCGGACAAAACATAGACAAAGAATAGTTTTTCATCGTTTAAAAAAAATATCGAACATAATTGATTCACATATTCAGCGCCAATATCTTCCAACCCTTGGTTTAGGCCAGATGGTTGAAGGAGCCCTTGCACCATCCATAACTCGATCAACTTAGCCATTTGAATCTTGTAATTTTTGGGAAAAAGTGAACAATACATGAAACAACGTTTTAAGTTAGCTGGTAAGGGATTGTTGCTCGATCTTAAAACGGGTAAAATGTCATAGTTCTTTATCTTTCCAGTTCAACCATTCATGTCCAAGACACCTCATATAATGAAGCAGGTTGCCTAGGGTTTCTGCTGTAAGAGGAGATCCTTTGCACTTCACAAATTCAATTTTTATTTCTATTAGGTCTGCAGGTACTTCCCCCAGTACTGTTGTAAGACCTGCCCAAGACAAAAGAAAATCATAGCAATTCTCAGCAGAAAGACCCCTATATTGTACGTGGGAACCGTGCCAACAGTTGAAGGCTTGAAGCAACTAACTTGTCAATACGATCTTGCTTCCATCGGCACCACATCTCAAAACTTCACGTAAATTAACCCAATCATTGTTGTAGCAATTACTTACATGGTCTAAGACGAGCCAAAATCTCTTACCAGCCAATTTGTCTTGAAGTAGGACCTGTAAGTCATTCTTGTTGAACTCTACACAAGGGAAAGGGGGACCATTTATCCACTGAATAACTTGTTACATCACACGTTTATCTTATGCTACTCTCACCCAAATCCTCAAATGAAATCGACCAACTATGCTTTGATCATTATACACCAATTTAACTAGTGTGGACTTACCAATACCTCCAATGCCAACAATTGGGATGACAGATATATTCTTATCAACCCTTGAGGTCATTAAAGTTGTAACATCCATCTCCTGTCCTCGCCATTCCCAAAAACATAGGACTCGTCTACATTTCTTGGATTGGAGGAAGAGGATGACTATTGGGTTTATCTTTCATTCTACAGCCATGGGTGAGCCTGTTTTTCAGGCTTTGAAGAATCGAGAGAATCGTAAATAGTGCTGATTGTTTGTCAATTGATAGTGTGATTGATAGGAATGCTTGTTTATTTTCTGCCAACCTTCCCCATGATTTTCTGAAAATGCTGATTTAAATGGGTTCAATGAGAAAATTGGACCCCAAATCATCAATTGCATTTCTTTTCCCTTTTCTCTTTCCTTTTTTTCCCAAATCATCATTAATAACAACTCATTTATTCCACTATTCACCAATTTAAACCCTACAATTGACAATCCTCAGTAACATTCAGAATAGAATGACTAGGAGAGGGGATGATAGTCATGATAAGAAATTAATTGCAATAGATAAAGGGTATGAACAAATGATTAACTCTCTCCTTATATTCTTCCCCTCTTTTTTTTTTTTCTCCTTTTCAAATTCTGAAACACACAAAATTGATCAAGGCTCTGTTTGGTGCAAGAAAAGGAAATCAATTTTTCTTTTTGGTTACCACATGAGATGAACGGTACTTATGATTAGCATACCCCTGAACCCCCTTTATAGAAAATGAAACTTTTATTTTTAATTTCCTTCATTTTGGAGCACAGATTATCGACAAAGAACTAGACTATTTCAAGGTGATGTGGCCACATTGCCAGAACCATTTCCAAGATCCAAGTTTTTTCGCCAATGGAATCACATATTTGCATGAAAGTTTAGGCAAATATAAGTGGTCGAGAAATTGAAAAACATTAGCAGGCCAGTTAGTATAATATGAGTTAAAACCAAGGAGAGAGAGAGAGAGAGAGAGAGAGAGTCGGTTGGAACAGCAGTAGTTATACAACAACAGTGATGAGAATTAACACCAAGTTCAGAAAAAGCAAATACCACAAGAAGACTAAATATATATGTCTCATGATAACTGTTGCATGGGACTCATGGTATGTTCACATGGACACATGGATATATATTCAGTATATATTTCACCTCCTATTGATAAAGAGATAATGAGTTATCAGATTTGGACTCTTAAAAGATAAAGATAAGTGGGTCTTATCTTTATCATGGTGTATATTTGTTATACATAGATTATATCAGGAAAAAAAACTAATGTAATATTTGATACAGACTCGCTCTCTAAATTTACTTTCTCTCTCTAGTTATCTCTAGGGCTACCATCTAAGAGTCTTAAGATTTGGAATGTGTGTTCTTCATATTGGACTCTAGTAGCCCTTTACTGTACGACGAGGAAGACATAAAGGAGATTTTGGATTGATTCGTGGTATATTGCACGTATTGCGTGAAGGACTCGTAAAGCAAGCAAGATGATCCGCACATTGTATTGTTATCCGCATAAGGTATTCTGTATACCCCATCTATATTTTCTTACATTGGTATCAGAGCTTTATTATACTTGTCTTTCGCCTTGAATATGCCATGAATATTTATTTTTGTATGCATGCATACCTTTGAGTGTAAATGGCGTATTTTTGTATATTGAATTTTGAGTGACGAAATTTATATCAAAATGTTTATTGTAATGTCAAGAACTCACTTTTAAAATTTTGTACTTTTTCCGTTACACGGTTTGAGAGAAATCTTGATTTAAAGTTTCTGAAAGCTTTTATTAAACTCGAAACTTTGACCTTACTTTTGAATCAAAAAATCAGTTTTCAAACTCCAAAATTTATATAGATATGTTCTATGTCACGAGAGCTTTTTGTCCATATAAAGTTTGTAAAAAACCGATCTCGGATGAATAAGAAACAATGGTCCGAAAAAGGGTTCGCAGAATATCGAATCTGCATGGGTCGAATCTGGGTTCGTCCCTGATTAAGGCATATGACGGTGTATCAGCAAAACAGTCACGTGACTTTTAGTGTTCCCACTGCGCACATCAACATGTGATGTGTTGCTTATGTCACATATTTACTGCTTATTGATGATGTCATGCTTATATCATTAAATGACATCATTGTGATGTCACTTTTTGTGATTCACAGTGCGCTGCCATAAGGCTCAGTCGCACATGACTACAAAACTGTTTGACGAATCAACCCTTATCACATGGCGCTGCACACTGTAACTGTCATATTTAATTTCATGCACATAGGTTGTGTGTATAATGCGGTTGTGAGGTCTACTGAACTTCATTTTCGACGCGATTTTTTTCTATGGACTCGTTTTAACATGTACGTCATAACTATGTGTTTTGTTTGACGTAAATACCCTTTAAAAATATTGTATTATTTTCTTGATAAATAAATAATAGTTTTTTTAAAGAAATTTATTTAAATGAGTTTTAAAATAGTTTAATGGTTCTAAATTTTTTCCTAGGTCATTACATCACTTTTGTTGCAGTAGTAGCATTTAAATTATTTTTTATCACATTTATTTAATTATCTACTACATATTGATGTGATATTTTGTGTGCCACTTGGGCGTATTATATTTTGACACCTTAGGATTATTTTTAGACCATATACTCATTCTCATAGGTGGTGAGTGTGGTTATCCTCCATTCAAGTGACCAATGTATGTTATGTATAAAATAGAATGGAGATGACATTGGCATTTTAAGGTGCTCATGTGATGAATGTATGTTGTTTATTTATTGTTGTTACAAAATAATTCTTTGAATACAAAGGAGGTGTGGCATCCCCATTTGCTCATTGTTTATTAGATTTGATGTAGTAAGTTTTTCTCATTTGTAAAAAGGGATGTAATTTTTTAATTATTTATGAGAAGCCTTGTAAGGGGATGTGTTTCGCACCAAATTTGTAAATATTGAATTATTTTGGCATGATGCACCAAATTGTCAATGGAGTCCTAACTTGGGCTCAATTTTCATATTAATTTTTATTGTATGCTTATAACTTGACATTGTGAAAAGAGGGAATAGTTCCCCATATTTTATTATAAATTAATTGGACATTTAATTCTAACTTACATCATGGGAGATGATTACTAGCACTTAAAAATGCGAAATTTTTGATCTTTTGATGTAGGAAAGAATTTTGTGGTCTAATTAGATTAGGGTAAAATATTAAAGATATGTGTCTAATTAATTTCCTGCGCAATGTATGTAGTGCAATGGCCTCAAAGAACATAATTGCTGACCTTAATAAGGGAGAAAAACTTGATGGAAAGAACTATGATATTTGGCAGAGGAAGGTTCAGTACCTCCTCAACGAGCAAGAGTTGCTTGACCATCTGACCAACAGCATGACTCCGCCTGAGTTAGGTAGCACGGCCAGCATCACCGTGATGAACAAGCTTATGACACTTGGTTTAAGAGGGACAGAACTGCGCGCTTTACTATGCTAAGCTGCATGCATGATGACCTCATAGGGAATTTGAGAAATTTCTCACTGCCAAAGAAATGTGGGAACAGTTGTGTAGTAAGTATGGTGGCACCACTGCCACTCGGTTACGTGCCTTGACTTTGAGGTTCAATCAGTATGTAATGGACCCAAAGCATACTATGACTGAGCACCTTAGGGTGATGTCTACTATGATCAGAGATATGAAAGCAGCTGGCAATGATCTCACAGACGAGCAGCAGATTCTAGCTATCATCTGGTCCTTACTTGAACCTACGTGGGGATAGGTGAAACTTGTGCTCACGCACAATGAGGGAATCAAGAACTTTGATGACATTCTCGCCATTTGGAGCATGAGGCAGAGCGCGTTGAAGCAATCCACAGCACTGCTCTTGTCGTCCAAGCTGGACATCGTAGGGGTTACAAAGCCCAACGTAATGGACAGCGAGGTGGAGCTAGACAAGGAAAACCAAAGAATCTAGCACCAAAAGATGGCAGAGTGTCCAAACGTCGTAGAGGCAGGCGTGGTGAAAAGAAAGATAAGTCGAAGCTGAAGTGCTATAACTGTGGACAAAAGGGTCACTTCGCTCAGGATTGTACTGAGCCGAAGAAGGTAAACCCTGATTCTAGCTCTCTTAATATTTTTGTTTGCTCGCATGTCTTTGTGACTCATTGTCTCCATGGTTGGATTATATACATAAGAGCAACCAAACATATAGAGAAAGATAGAGTTGGATATGTAGATTACCGTCGGGTCCCAGCGGGTAGACACTAGGTGATTATGGGAAATGGAGCGCAAGAAGCTGTCTTGGGAGTTGGAACTTATCAGCTCAAGATGCGCACTGGGTGTAATCTACTCCTTCATGATGTGCTTCATGCACCCACTGTCCGATATAATCTACTTTATGTTATCTCATTATTATAGTTAGGATTTTCTTTCCAATTCGAGAATAGTAGTTTGTCTATTTAACTTGGTAGTGAGCTTTATGTCATGGTATATTAAAGGATGATTTCTTTATGTTGGATTTGGACTCAAATAATTTTGTTATTTGTGTTGCATCTTCTTCTTCTTCTGATGTGATGTTTGATTCAATTAAATGGCATGCTAGACTTGGTCACATAGGACAAGAAAGAATGGCTAGACTGGCTAGAGAAAGGCTTTTGGGCTCTTTCGCCAAAGTAAGCCGACCTATTTGTGAGCCTTGTTTAGCTGGAAAGTCATGTAGAAAGCCTTTTGGTAAGGTGATTAGGGTTTCTCATCCGTTAGAGCTAGTCTATTCTGACATATACGGACCAATGAATGTCAAGGCACGACATGGCGCATCCTACTTTATTACATTTATAGATGACTTCTCTCGATTTGGTTCAGTATTTTTGTTGTCTCACTGCTACGAGACTTTGGATTGTTTCAAACGTTTTGTAGCAGAGGTTGAGAATCAGAAAGAGAAGACTTTGAAAGTTCTTCGAACTGATAGAGGTCGAGAATATTTATCTGATCAGTTCAAAGATATATGTAAAGAAAAGGGGATACGCAGGCAATTAACGATTCCTAGTACTTCGTAACAAAATGGTGTTGCAGAGAGAAAGAATCGTATTCTTCTAGATATGGTCAGGTCAATGATGGCGCAAGCAAACCTCCCAATAAGTTTCTGGGGAGATGCTCTTTTGACTACCGCTACATCCTTAACCGAGTGCCTTCAAAGTCAGTTCCGACCACTCCATATGAGTTATGGAAAGGCGAGAAGCCTAACTTGGATGGCTTGCGCCCATGGGGATCTGCTGGTTATGTTCACAATTCTTCCCATAAGTATGGGAAATTAGGCCCTAGAGCTAATAAATGTTTTTTTATTAGATATTAAGAACATTCTAAAGGCTATTTTATGTGCGGTGAACACCCAGATGGGAGAATGATTGAGATTGAGTCACGCGATGTTGATTTCTTATGGGAGGATTTCTCAAGCATTGGTGAAGTTAAGAGGGATCTTGAACTCTATGAGTTAGAAGAACCCCAGGGAGACGCACTTTTATCTCATAGGCATGATGAGGAAACCTAACCTCATCCTGTAGTTGCCGGAGACAGTGGGAGCGATCCCTTACTTAGTGGGAGTATACCATTAAATAACTCTTATAATTCACAGTTACGTAGGAGCACTCGAGGAATAGTTTCTCGTCGTCGCTTTGATATTGAAGGAAAGTCTTTCAGAAGTATATTTGTGGATGCTGATGAGCCAGCTTCGTATGCTGAAGATATAACTTCACCTGCTTCTAAGAAATGGCTAGTTGCTATGCAGGAAGAGATAAGCTCAATGACTAAGAATAATGTATGGGAGTTAGTTGATCTTCCGCTTGGGCGTAAGACCATTGGCAACAAATGAGTCTTAAAGATCAAACGCAAGGCTGATGGGTCAATTGACAAGTACAAGGCCCGTTTTGTGGCAAAAGGTTATACCCAACAAGAGGGTATAGACTATGAGGAGACATTCTCCCCTGTGGTGAGATTTGCCTCCATTCACCTAATTCTAGCTATTGTTGCACATTTAGATTTGGAATTGTTCCAAATGGATGTGAAGACAGCATTTCTCAATGGAGACCTAGACGAGGAGATCTATATGGATCAATCCATTGGTTTTCAGGTAGAGGGACATGAGCGTAAGGTTTGTCGCTTGAAGCACTCTATCTATGGCTTGAAACAATCATCTAAGCAGTGGTATTTTCGGTTTCGTCTAGCCATTATCTCTATGGGCTTCACGATGACTGAAGAAGACCATTGCGTGTATGTTAAAAAGAGTAAGAATAAGTTTCTTATTCTCTCGCTTTATGTGGATGATATTTTATTAGCTGGAAATGACATGGAGATGATTGTCGCCACTCAAGAGTGGTTGTCCTCCACATTTGAGATGAAGGACATGGGTCAGGCGGATTATGTGCTTGAGGTTAAGATCTCAAGAGATCGGTCTAAGAGACTTCTTAGTTTGTCTTAAGAGACTTACATAAAGAAGATTTTAGAACGGTTTCGTATGCACTATTTGAGACCCATAGACACTCCAATGGATAAGGGTCAAATTCTTAGCATTGAGCAGTGTCCTAAGATAGAGAAAGAGAAGAAACAAATGGCCAATGTTCCATATGCCAGTGCAGTCGGTAGTTTGATGTATGCTATGATGTGTACTTGACCCGACATATGTTTTGCAGTTGATATGGTCAGCCGATATTAAAGTAATCCAGGAGCTGCACATTGGGCTGCGGTTAAGAGGATATTTCGGTATTTGCGAGGGACTACAGACCTCGTTTTATGCTACCAAGGTGGTAGTCTCAGATTGGCCGGATACAATGATGTAGATGGATCTGTTGATAGAGATGAACGTAAATCCGTTATGGGTTTTGCCTTTATACTCGGAGGTGGTGCTATTTCTTGGTGTAGCAAGAAACAACAGTGTGTCTCTCTATCCACCATGGAGTCAGAGTATGTGGCATGTATTGCTGCTGTTTAGGAGGCTATATAGTTGAGGAGATTCTTGCAAAGCTTCAGTATCACAAGGCATCTTGATAAGGCTGTTGTGATTCATTGTGATAGCACAGCTGCTATAGTTTATGCAAAGGATCCCAAGTACCATGGTAGGACTAAACATATTAAAACTCGGTATCACTTCATTCGAGACATCATTGCGCAAGGGCAAGTGGTCCTAAGGCATGTCTCTACCAGCGATATGATTGCTGACTCATTGACCAAACCTATTACCAGAGATGTTTTTCATAGGCATGTTAGGGGTTTGGGAGTACGTAGGGTTTGATATGCTTATTTTGTTGGACACTTTAGATTATATCTTATGCATTATGAGATGAGTTTTCATTTAACGGGCATGATTGATACTTGATTTAGTTAGTGTACATATCTTGTATTATGAGTAGATGTCACCAGGCTTTATGATCGGCCCTCTCACACGTGCGATCGCCCTGGCGCTGAGATGGCGAACATGATGAGACATTAAATGATCACATAGGTACCATGATAATGTGATCTCCTTGGCACTTAGAAAGCGAGTAAGGGTTGATGTTTATTTATCTGTCGCCTTAGTAAGAGCTAAGATGAGACTGTATAAGTCGAACATAGAGTTATCCACACCTCCATGAAGCCTGTAAATAGCCGGATATGAGATTCTCGAGAAGCTCAAGTTAGGCAATAGTGAGAGCGATTAGACTAAGATCCGTATGGTGTTAGAGTGTGATAGACCTTGAGTGGGAGCTCCATTATAACATACATATCATACTGTATGTGCTATAAGACGACCATTATGGGAGTGACAAAATGGATCCTTGCTTTGTCACAGTGTGAGCCCTATGGACTTTAAGTCTAAGTTTATACCCTTTGAGACTTAGCACTATGTCATGAATTTGAAGCATGATGTTGCTACTTTAGCATGTTATCCAAGGGTTACGAAGAATACAATTTAGCCGAGCATGTCTAGGAAAGCAGTTGAGTTTAGATGGATTGACATAAGTGGCTAAGGAAAGATCATTTGACATCACACTTGTGATTTGTTGCTCATAGCCCGGGCGATCGTGTTAATATTAGTTTTTGATATGATCATGAGCACAAATGTATTGAGAGGTCTTGCATGACTTTGTATTAGTTACAAGAGGGGTTAGAGGTGTAAGATCTGGTGTGGTTTGGTGATTTGGGGTATACACGAGATTATTGAGTTGTAATATTATGTTATTTAGATGGTAACTTAATATAACATTCCTCACTAGTACCTTTCTCGTCTGTCGCACGTTCCATTTCTTGTATGAAGAGTTGAACGAGATGAGAGATTTATGAGGTGAGATTATTGATACCCCTTGTGTCCAAGTGAGAGATGTTGCATGGGGCCCATGGTATGTCCACATGGGCATATGGATATATATTTAGTATATTTTTCACCTCCTATTGATGAGGAGATAATGAGTTATCCTTATCAGATTTAGACTCCTAGAAGATAAAGATAAGTGGGTCTTATCTTTATCATGGTGTATATTTGTTATACACAGATTGTATCAAGAAAAGAACTAACGTAATATCTGATACAGACTCTCTCTCTAAAGTTACTTTCTCTCTCTAGTTCTCTCTAGGGCTACCATCTAAGAGCCTTAAGATTTGGAACTTGTGTTCTTCGTATTGGACTTTAGGAGCCCTCTACTGTACGACGAGGAAGACATAAAGGAGATTTTAGATTAATTCGTGGTATATTGCACGTATTGCGTAAAGGGCTTGTAAAACAAGCAAGACGACCCACACATCTTATTGTTATTCGCATAAGGTATTCTGTATACCCCATCTATATTTTCCTACAATAACAAATAACCAAAACATATTAAACAACATTAACAGCAGAATCCTAAATGCAATTAGGGTCGGGAGTCTAACTGGCAACTCTCGTCAAACATCATGAAATCTGCAAATTGCCCCCCAATATATATATATATATATATAAAGGAATGAGATCTCAATGATTAGTTCTTCAATCTCAATTTCTTAGAAATATGATAACCATCAAACTATATTATATATTATATATTATAACAATCGGTTATGATGTTCTTAAAGCCAAAAATCTTGATCCAACTCTTCAATTTACTGGTCTTACTTTATATCTTTTTTGTTTGGACTCTTAATTAATATGACAAGTTTATTAAAATTCCTTTAAATATGCTCATTCACAAAAATTTTAATGGAAATAAAAAGTAATTTCAATTTTAATGAAGAATTTCTTAGGATATAGATGTATAAATTTGGACAAATTTTCAGCTTCAAGTAATAACTAGCAGTGAACTCGTGCTATGCACGGAAGTAAAGAATAAATTTTAAAATAAATTTTTTATAGTAAAAAATAATTACTTTTTAGAGTAAATTACACTGACCTCTCTTGAACATTTACGAAACTACAAGGACCTCCGACAACATTTCAAAAATTCATAGTAGTAAAACTCATATTAGTAGTATAAACTTTAAAAACATAATATCAATTTTTTTATTTTATTTAAAAATTTTAAATTTATTCTCTACGTTAATTTTTTTTAAAACAAAGAATTGTTATTTTTAATTTCCTTAAATCCCTCTTTTATAATTTTAGAAAGCTCCTCCTTAAAATTTAAAATAATATTAGGATTATTATTTTGAATTTCTTTAAATTCTTCTATTATAATTTTGGAAAGTTCTTGCTTAGATTCAAAACTTTAGAATTTCTATTCAAGTCCTTTTAATTTTTATTTTTAGAAAGATAAATACAAATATCTCTATAGTATATATTATTGCAATTGGCTATGAGACCATTGAAATTGAAACATTTAACTTTTTTTAATTTTATATCTCTATTCCAAAATGTCTAATCTTGTGGCTTCAATGATTAGTTAAAAAAATAATTACAAGTGAAATAAATAATCTCTGAAATTTCATTCTTCAATCTTAATTTCTTAAAAATGTTATAACCATCAATCTATATTATATATTATAACAATCGGTTATGATGTTTTCATAACAATTGGTTGATGTTTTCAAATATGCTCCTTCACAAAAATTTTAATGAAAATGAAAAATAATTTTAAATTTCTAACATAGGAAGTACACATATCACAAAATTATTAATCATGTATCATTTATTCTTTTGTTATTTATAGAAATTTTTTATTATTGATAAATTTGTCATTTGGTTATAAATACTCATCAACCACATCTCTTTAAATATTCTTAAGCGTAATAACAAAAATAATCAAAATTTTGGCAAGCTCCAATGAAACTTAATTTATTATATAAAGCTTTTGCATTTAAATATATTTTTAATTATTTAACAGTGATTGAATTGGATAACCTCAATAATCGAAATGAATCCATAGAAAAATTTTCTAATTCTACCAAGGTTAATATGAAAGAGCTTTTAATTTTTTCTTTTTTACAGTTTTAATACTTTAGAATATTTTATTTTAAAAAACATTTAACCAAAATAGAACAAAACTTTGAAGTATGCTATAAATAATAAAGAAACGACAAATATTTTAAGTATTTTAATTATGTGAGTCTAATGTAATTTAATGTTTTTTTAGTAAGCTTGGCAGTGAATGTTATAACTATTTTGAGAAGAATTTTTTACAATATAGATGCATAGATTTGAATAAATTTTTAGCTTTTAAGCAATAAGTGTAATTTACTATTTAGTACAACTCATATTAGTATTATAAAGTTTAAGAACATAATACTATTACTTATTTTTTATTTAAAAATTTTAAATTTATTCTTTAAGTTTCGTACATAGCATGAGTTGACTGCTAGTAAATATAGATAGATATATATGTCTTATTATATATACAAATGTAATGAGACTATCTCAATGCTCCAAAATTCAATTTATGTTTTTCTAAAATTCTTGATTAATTGTGATGCAACGTGGCACTTCTACCAATCTCAAATTTCTCAATTCTCTTCCTTCTTCCTATTCTCTAAGACGGATTATTTTTAAACCTCACTAAATTTTTAATTATTGAATTTAGAGTTCCGCCCAAATTTGAAGTTGAAAATTCAAATCTATATTATGTATCTATCTAAGATTACTCTCATTATTCCATTAATTGGTTAGATAAAGATCCATTCCTATAATATCTCACAAAACCCAAAATTTGTTTTTTATTTAACGTTACCATGATCTCACCAATCTTCTAAAACAAATCCATTCCTAAAATCACTCTTTAATTTCAAGATACATTCCCTCACATTTATTTTTAAATCCCCATTTTAGTTTATATGTTTTCCTCAATAACAACGGGGTTCGTGCGATAGCACGGGCAGAGGCGAGGGAGGCAACAACTACGGTCTTCGAAGAGCCATTCCGCGTTCGTGGTGGTGGTGGTGGCTCTTGGGATTAGACTATTCCCCCTCTTGAAATGGTGATACTTTTATATGCATGCCGTGTTTTAATTGTTTTGGTGTTTTGATCTGTTGGTATTTTGTATTGCATGCATATGCTTCAATTTTTTATTTTATTGTGATGGTAGAAACAGAAAAATAAAAAAAGAGGGGGCGGGGGGGAGAGAGAGACAAGTTAGGGGATGTCTTTTGCCATAATGCCTTTCTCTTCTTGGGTTACAGCCTCAAAAAATTGACGAAAAAAATCATAAAATATTGTATTAATTTCATCCATAGAGATGAACGATAGAAAGCCTCTACGAGGCTTAAGCTACACCAATTTCATCTTGAAGATGACCACTTCCAAGAACCAGAAGTCGTAGACGACGAATATGATGGTGAAGAAGACTTTTGTTCTTTGTAATTACGCAACAATTTCTGAGATAAGTTGTAATTTTGCACATGTGGGCTTAGGGCAGGACTGAACATTGTTGCATATGTTTTGTTGTTGGCAGGTGGTCCTTTGTAGATGCCTTTAAGCTCTGTCTGCGTGGGCTTCCTCATGGGATTCTCTAACAAGATTAAATAGAGCGGGTGAATTAGACTTTGTAGAATGGGGCCATTAGGCATTAGGGATGGTTCCTTCTCTTCCTTTCCCAAAACCTTGGCAATTGAAAAATATATGATGCACTTTAAAGGATTCCAGCGTTGCTCTGTTATTTGCCCAAGCATCATGTTAGTATTGGTTGTATTAGAGATGTATTCTAATTGTGTTACCCTTCCACCACTCTGTCAACTTCATCCTCTAATTGAGCTTGGTTATTCAAATCAAAGATATATCTTATTTGTGATTTTACTTTCCATTGTTATTCTGATTATGATCAATCTAATTTTGTATAGCAATCCAAATTGCATCATGAATAACTCCACACTCTCATAATAATATTTTTTTTTATATAATATGTGCAACACAAATGTAAATCTCGTGCATTGCACAGATTAATGCTATTATATATATGTGCGCGCGCGCGCATGTAGAGTAGGCAACAAGGAAGAAAACAAAAAATAAGGAAATAAGAAAAGGAGGAAGGAGGTGGACGGCCAAAAGGAAGGAAAGAAAAAGAATAAAAAAAAAGGGACGGAGCCCTAGCCGCATAACACATCGTCGGGTAGAGATTATTATTTTACATGTCCAGATTTTATATTTTATTTTTCTTACTTTTAATATATGTTAAAATCATGAATGTTTAAGTTTTAATACTAAGGTTAAGGATGAAATTCCATACTTCGTAATGATTTAAACACGTAATTCATATTTATTTTTCTACAGGGGCTTTGATTGTTTAATACTTTTTCTTATATTTAATTAAAGTCAATAATTTTGGATATGAATTCAATCAACATTTGAGATTATTGGATTAATTATTTAATTGTGTTATTCATTGGCTTAATTTCAAATATTGAATTTCTTATGTGATTTATTTTTGAATGGATACATATGAATTTTTTTATCTTAAATATTAAGGTTAGAAAAAGTATATATTAGTTAATTTGCTAACATGATTTTAGTGATATACTAAGTGCCAAGTTGTGCAATGAATAAGAAATATTTAAAAAAGTGATTATATATATACATTATAAGTAATAAATCTAAAAATCCAAAATAATTAAGTATACAGTAAAAAATTTGACAATTTTAAGGTTGTAATGCTTACATTTTGGGAAGATATCAATGTTTGTGAATGGCTCACGTAGAAAGGAGTTTTCTATGCAAAGGGTATAAGACAAGGTGATCCTCTATCACCTTTTTCATTCTAAATAGTAGTTGAAGGTCTACACATGTTAATTAATAGAGCTCTAGAGCTGAAGTTGTTAAAGGGAACAAGAATGGGAGGCAAAGGTTCAATCATATCACACTTGCAATTTGCTGATGATGTAATATGTTTCTATGAAGATGATGAATTTGAACTATAGAATCTGAAAAGAATTCTCGGAGTTTTTGAACTAGTATCTCTGTTAAGCATAAATTTTCAGAAAAGTGTTTTATGTGGGGTAGGGATGAATGATGAGAAACTAAGGTGCATTGCTCAAATTGTTGGATGCAAAATTCAAAAGTTGCCTATGTTTTATTTGGGGATGTCAATGGGATATAATCCAAGACATAGCAAACTATGAGAATCAATGTTGGAAAAGATGAAAAGAAAGTTAGCAGTATGGAAAAGAAGTTATTTAACTATTGGAGGGAAACTCACTTTACTGGAAGCTTCATTGGCAAGTATACCTCTTTATTATTTATTTCCATTTATTGCTCCTATGAAGGTTAGTAAAGAGATGGAAAGTACCTGAAAAAAAGGTTTCTATGGGGAGATTTGGGGGAAAAGAAGAAGATATAGTGTCTAAACTAAAAAAAGATAACCAAATGCAAAACTAGGTGTATCACCTATCTCAATGATTAACAAAGCCCTACTGTCAAAATATTGGTGGAGATTTGCTGTGGAGAGAGATGGATTATGGTGACAAATTGTATGTTAGAAATATGGGTATGATGAAGGGGTCGGGCTCCTAGGTGAAGTGTAGAAAAATAAGGGATCAGTAATATGATTGGATATACTGAAGATAGGTTGATAGCAGGGGATATTTAGATAGATAATAGAAAGAAATTTTGAGATTTAAGGTGGGAAATGGAATAATCACAAAATTTTGGAAGGACAAATGGATTAGAGGCAAATCATTGCAGGATGTTTTCTTTAGATTGTACAGTTTATCAAAACAAAAAAATACAAGCATAGCAGAGTCAAAAGATGAAAGATGTGTTTGGGATTTGAAGTTTAGAAGAATTTTATTTGAATGGGAGAAGCAAGAAGTCTCAAAGCTACTAGATCTGATTGGTCCAGTTGTCTTGGATAATTCTAAGATAAATGTATTAAAATGGAATCTAGAGAAAGAATGATGTTTTACATCAAGTTCCATCGATAAAGAAACCAAAAACTAGGAGAGCTAAGAGGATTCAGTACTAACTTGGATTTGGAAAATAAATTCACTACATAGAGTACTAATGTTCAGCTGGTTAGTAGTTCAAGAAAGGATAAAATCAAAATCTATGTTGGTTTGAAGGAATTGCTTACCTTAGGGAAGCTCTATGATATGTGTTCTATGTCAAGAGTATGAGGAAGATTCAAATCATTTGCTTCTCAAATGCACATTTATTTGAAAATTATGGAGCTCAGTCATAAAATGGTGGGGGTTAAGCTGGGTCAGTGCAGAGTCCTTGAAAAAGCATGCATTATGGTGGTGGAGCTGCAAATGGAGGAAAGTGGAGAAGAAGTTATCGGACACTCTATTCATATCAGTAGTATGGCGCATTTGGAAGGCAAAAAATGAAGTGACTTCAACAACTCTGAAGTCATATGGTGGGAGGTCTTGGAAGAGGTAAAATCACAGGCCGCAATATGGTGAAAAATAGAAAATCTTGGTGTATCAGTATCAATATTGGATGTATTGTATTCATGGGAAGGGGTGAGAAGAATCAAATGCTAAGAATTGAATGGTACAATGAGCAAGCATTAAGGGGTTTCAAGCTATTTAGTTCTTGGTGGGGTGTGCACAGCGAGGGGGAATGGTATTTCACTTGGTATTGGGATGTTTTTTTGTTTGCAATGCAAGTACCTCCTCAGCAGTTTTTTTATTTTCTTTATTGGCACTTTTGTGGATGTTTTTTTGCTTGATGAGGTTTTTGACTGCAAGTTTTTTCTCTTGCTTATTAGATCCTATCCCCAGCTTGTACTTGGTCTTTGTTATTTCAATATAATGGATTGGTTTTGTTGTTTCAAAAAAAAAAAAAGAAAAACTCTAGTGAGTTAATTGCAATAGAGATTTTTTTTCAATACTCTACATGAAAAAAAAATTGATTGTAATTTATTTAATCATAATCACCTAATTAAGTTCTTTTTTTCGTTAAAGTTAATCCTATGATGTTATATATTTTGTTCTGATTGACAATGATACATATACTTTAATAAAACTCAAAGACTTGTGATATCATTGATTTGCTAAGTATTATGATTTGCTCCCTTTTTTATGATTTATGATGTGATAACTTTTTTGTGAACTGTAAATCTTGCAAGTAATATATTTTCTTAGAGGCCATGATCTGCCTTTTCTTTTTCTTTTTTTTTTGTCTTTTTTAGTATATTATTTTTAATAGTTATCTCATCTTACTAAGATTATTATACAATCTTATTTTATATATATCTTATAAAATTAGTAGTATGTGTTGAATAAGATTGCTAAATTGTCTTAATAGTTATCTAACAATTTGTCCTTGTGACATGACATTTTAAAAATATAAGAGCATTTAGAGCACCACATAAGAGAAATACAAATTATAGGGGCGAACACAACTTTTTCATATATATATATATATGATTTTCATAATAATAAGTTTGATTACAATATTATTGTGAAGTGAATTAGGAGAATAAATTGAATTATGTGAAAAGTTATTATAATGTATGTGTGTGAATTCTGAAACCTTAGTCATCTTAATTTGATTTCTCTCATCTTTTTATAGTTATTTACTAGATTAATTGTTTACTTGTTTATTTGTTTTTACTCATTGCTAGAATAGTTAAACAAATTCAAAAATTATTAACTAAGTTAGAGTAAAGTAAATTTATTCTAATTAATTTTTAAAAATACATCAAATCTTTGTTAGATTGACCTCGCACTCACGTCTTGTACTTCAATATGATTCGTGGGCTTGTGAACATTAGTTAAGAGGTGTTGCTCGGTGCTCCGAGGACAGCAGTACTCAGCAGATAAAAACTTCGTAATCCCTCCTCATGTGTGAATGACACGTGTGTGAAGAGTGGCATAGAGATGTGGACACAATAAACCTGCTATTCTAGATGCATCTAGCACTCTAATTGGGCAAGAAATCCAATAGGAATAAAGAAAACCGGAGTCGTACTCAAGCATATTGTTTTGCTGCCACGTACAAAGATTTTTCTTTTCTCTTTTGGAGTGTATGACCGAATAATCACTAGTATACATTGCTTTTATTAGCGTAGGAGTGAATAATTCTTTGCTTCCAGACCAACAAAAGAAAAGGCTAAAAAAAAAAAATTAAAAGAGAAGCCTGTACAGGTCATGCAAAAACAGTTAATTTCGACATTATAATTGTCCTCCTTTCACTGGATCAATGAGGAAATTAGTTGACATACGCGTAATTTCCCTTTCATCCTGTGCATGTCAAAGTCTATACAAGCTTGGTTTGTATTAGTCGAGGAGTGAATTAGTCGAAGCTTGATTTGTTTAATTTTCGATTCAAGTTCAAACGAATTTTAATCGAGCTGATCATGAGTCAAGCTTGAGTAGCTTAAATTGTGAAATGTATATAAGCTTATCGAGCTGAGTTTGAACCGAGCTTAAAAAATTAATGAACTCTAAAACGTGTTTAAATTTGATTTGTTTGTATAATAAGTTGATCTAACGAGTTTTTAATTAGACGAATATAAGTCGAGCTCGAATAGCTTGGTTCGTTTTACAATCCTAGGTATTAATTGCTTAATTGCATAGTCTTAGTGAAAAGGCAAGAGGGGTAATTAAAAGAGTGTCATTCAGTGCTTGGAGTGTAGCAGATTGAGAGTTCATGATGACCTCGTGTGAAGACTCAAATAGACAGAGAGATGTGGATATGATGATGTGCCTTCTATTCCAGATGTCTATGGCATTCTTGGAAAAAATAAATAAATACAGTGCTCAGATTGAAGTTTGTTTAGAGTTTTAGTGACCATACTTGGTATCATTATACTATAGAAAATTAATTAATGATATACAAACATAAATTTTGTATAGAGTTTTTATATAGAATGATATAACTATCAATAGTCCATTTCATATTAAACAAAAACATTCACCGTTAAATTATGAGTCAGTTTTGACTCATAATTTTAAAGATATTATTGTCACATTAATTTTATTAAACTTTTTATATCAAAATATTAAAGGAAGACATAGACAAGTGATTTTCTTTTTGGCTTCTCTCTAATTTTTATTTTTATTTTCTTACTGTTTGAAGGTGCGTATTCTAGCGCATAGAAAACTTGAAAGTAGATGAATATGTAAGATAGATGATGATTCTATCGTATTTGACCCTTCTCGATCTTACTATGAGCGAACAATCCGTTGATGACACCCATGCGAACAACATTGTTTTGCTTTTTAGGGCAAAGAAAGTCCTCTATGGATTGGAAGAGCAATACGTTTTCTTTATCTCATTCGCCTTGTAAGAGCAAATAATCGCTACTATTTACCTTCTCTATCAACAGTGTATTCAAGTAGATAATTCTTTGCTTCTTAACAAGCACATGAGAAAGCGAAAAGAAAAGTGAAGAAAAACTAGAAAAAGGTCATGCAAAATAATCTAACCCAATGTATAATGCGATTAAAGTATCTAGAATAAAGAAAGCTAAGAGTTAAGCCTAAAAATATGTTTTTTCTTCTTAGTACGGAAGTTTTCTTTTTCTCTTTTGGCATGTAAGGGAGAATAACTACTACAATATATCTTTCTTGTGTTACTTTGCATTAATATATTTTCAAGTAGATAATTCTTTTCCCTATGACAAGAAAACAAGAAAGCAAAAGGAAAAGTGAAGAGAAGCTTAAACAAGGTCATGCAAAACGATCTAGTCCAATGTATGATGTGATTAAAGTGTATGGAATAAAGAAAGTTGAGAGTTAAGCCCAAGCATCTATTTTTCCTTCTTAGTTCTGAGATTTTCTCTCTCTCCCTTGGCATGTAAGTGTGAATAATCACAACAATATATCCTTCTCATGTTACTTTGCGTTAATCTGTTTTTAAATAGATAATTCTTTGCTCTATAGCAAGCAAACAAGAAAGTAAAAAAAATAATAAAGAGAAGCTTAAACAAGGTCATGTAAAACAATCTGGCCTAATGTATGATGTGATTAAAGTATCTGAAATAAAGAAAGTTGAGAGTTAAACCCAAACATAAGTTTTTCCTCCTTAGTACGGAGGTTTTCTTTATTCTCTTTTGGCATGTAAGAGTAAATAATCACTAAAATATATCATTCTTATGTTATTTTGCGTTAATTTGTTTCAAGAAGATAATTCTTTGCTCTAGGACCTGCAAACAAGTAAACAAAAGAAAAAGTGAAAAGAAGCTTGAACAACGTTATGCAAACTATTCAGTCCAATGTTTTATATTGTGAATAAAGTGTTTGGAAGTAAAGAAAGTCAGAGTTAAACTGGAACATATGTTTTTTTTTTCTTAGTACGGAGGTTTTCTTTATCTCTTTTGGCATGTAAAAGCGAATAATCACAACAATATATCATTCTTCTGTTACTTTGCGTTAGTATGCTTTCAAGTACATAATTTTTTCCTCTATGACAAGTAAACAAGAAACCAAAAGGAAACATGAAGAGAAGCTTGAACAAGGTCATGCAAAATGATCTATGCCAATATGTGATGTGATTAAAGTGTCTGGAATAAAGAAAGTTAAGAGTTAAGCCCAAGCATATACTTTTTCTTCTTAGTACAAAGGTTTTATTTCTCTCTTTTGTCATGTAAGAGCGAATAATCACTACATTGCATTTATTTATTTTCAAGTAAATAATTATTTGCTCTATAATAAACAAATAAGAAAGCAAAATAAAACATAAACAAAAGGTTGAACGAGGTCAGGCAAAACGATCTAGCACAATGGATGATATCATTAAAATGTTTAAGAGTTAAGCCTAGGCATATGTTTTTCCTTCTTAGTATAGAGATTTTCTTTCTCTCTTTTGGCGTGTAAGAACGAATAATCACTATAATATATCCTTCTTATGTTAAGTTGCATTAATTTATTTTCAATTAGATAATTCTTTGCTCTATAACAAGCAAACAAGAAAGTAAAAGAAAACGAAAACAAAAGTTGGAACAAGGTCATGCAAAATGATCTAGTCCACTGTATGATGTGATTAAAGTGTATAGAATAAAAAAAAAGTTAAGAGTTAAGCCGAAGCATATACTTTTCCTTTTTAGTATAGAGGTTTTTTTCCCTGTCTTTTGGCATGTAAGAGCCAATAATCATTACAATATATCCTTTTTATGTTACTTTGCATTAATCTATTTTTAAGTATATAGTACTTTACTCTACGACAAGCAAACAACAAAGCAAAAAAAAAATAGTAAAGAGAAGCTTGAACAAGGTCATGCAAATGATTCAGTCCAATGTTTTACGTTGTGAATGAAGTGCTTGGGAATAAAGAAAGTTGGAGTTAAACTTGAGCACATATTTTTGTTTTTTAGTATGACTGAGTTTTCTTTTTCTCTTGTGGCATGTAAGGGCAAATACGTGCCACAATATATCTTTCTTCTATCACTTTGCCTTATTCAAGGAGATAATTCCCTGCTCTGTGAGCAACAAAAGAGAAGGCAAAAAAAAAAAGAAAAAAATGAGGGGAATCTTGAACAAGTCCATATGACAACAATTAATTTATGTAGCAAGTATGGGCTTTAATTGCAATTATATCTTTGAGTTCCTTCCAACTCAATCTTCCTGTCCTCTTATGTGAAACAGCATTCAATTAAATAAAAGATTTGAAGGGTTGTTGATTGTGTTGGAATTTAGTTACCCCATTAAAGAGCTTGTTGATTCTGTTGGAATTTAGTTACCCCAATAAAGAGCGTTGCAATCCCCTTAGTTAAAGAAAAAGAGGAAGGGCAACATTTTTTGCTTGGCAATGCCACTCTTTAGTAGCTTATGGCTTATACTTATGATTTTTTTAAAATGTGTTTGGGTAAATAGCTTAAAAAAAATAGCTTATGTCTAATCACATTTTTCGAAAAATTTTATTTTTAGAGGTGACTTTTTAAAAATAACTTATAACTTATAAGCTATCATGCCAAACAACCCATTTGTATCATTCAATTCCTATATGAGTACTAACCCAGAATGATGACATTTTCTATATGAGTACACTCAAATATACCCAAAAAAACACACACATACACACAACCGCAACAAATAAAAAACTTGGAAAAGGATAAGAAAGTGGGAATTTTTGATTGACAAAAACACTAATTCGCAAATTTAATATTAAGTTGGACATCAAAACTGCTCTAGCTTAATATATACTAATAGGGGTCGGCTCTCCTCAACTAATCCTCAATTTCATTATTATCTTAATAGGATGATGTTAATGAATTTTGAGCATGCCAAAGAATGGACCATACAAAAATGATTAACGATACAACAAAATTTAATTAACTAGATGAGTTTTTACCGTTGAAGAAAAAAGAATTAAAAATTTACTTCTTATGTATATAAATGTGGGTGTATATATATATGTATTCGTGTATTTACGTATATGTATGCAATCTTCTCTTGTTTCCCATCTTCTTTCCTTGAGTTCGATGATAAATAAACATTGAAGTGTGATGTAATTCCCCATACTTTGTATTAATAAATATATATGTGTTGTCTATTGTTTCATATTTTTTTTTCAATGACAACAGAGAAAGTAGTCAAGTAGTTAATCGCGGATTAATATTGACCTTTTAAGAACATTCTTCTTAAAAATGTCATGATTTAATATTGAGAATTTTTTACAGTAACTAGCATTTGTACAAAGAAATTAGCATTATTCAACTATTTTATCTATCCAATTTTATATAAAACTATCTTTAATGTTATGTTTAGATATTGACTAAAAAAAATTATTTATTTGTTTTTGTTAGGAAAATAAGCAGAAAATGAATTGGTATTTATCAAAGTAATTTATTTTTTATTTGGTTATCCCTAAAATATGAATACATCCAATTAATTTACTTTCCCTTTCATTTTTTTTTTTTACCTCTTGACAATTCAGATCCAAACATAGCATAAAAAGGGTATTCTAACAAATGTTTAATTGACATTAGACGACTGTACTCTTTGATAGCAAAATGAAACCCATCTTACATATGGTGAAATTCTCCTTCTTTTTTTACGCGGTCATAAGTTTGAACCTACTTACAGTAATACTTCTTATGAACCAAATGCTTTCTATTGGGGGCCTCTGCTAACTTATATATTTTGTAGCGTTGGGTCAATTATGACTCACCTCTTCTTTGAAAGATCAGCGGAATAGGAACTGTTTTGATCATACTCAAGCAAGAATGCTATATGGTGGCTCCTCACCCTCCTAAGGAAGCAAAAGAAATAAAACAAACCAACATGGAACCCATGACTTCAGTATTTCATGATTTTTTTTTTTTTTCCAATGAAAAATGTCATTTCTCAGCCCTTTTTAGTCGTCATATTATTTTTTGTATACCCTTACTAGATACTTATAACTAACTTCTTGTTTTAATCGGATAGTAATTTATCAAGAAAAACTCATACACAAACATTATATTTTTCTTTATTGGTCTTCAAGGGCTAACCACTTCTCCTGGTGGAGCTTAGGTTATCGCTGTATTAAGATCCAACGGGTGATATGTTTTAGTTCTGTACACCTAGCTAACTTTCGACCTTGTTATACATTTGCAGACGAAACCGTAATAAATATCAATTTACAAGACATAGCAATGTATCTATATATACATATATGGATAGATTGGCGAAAGTAGTATGGCGAAATGTAAAGTAGATTGGCGCAATGTCATCCTAAAGTATTTTCTGAATATATGAAATTTTCATGCTAAAGTAGATTGGCGAAATGTCATTACTTTAGTTTTGAATATTACAAGGTCTGGCTGTGTTTTGTATAGATATGGTAAATGGACGAATTTAGACAGGTATAAATAAGTTTAAGATTAAATAAGTTGAATCTAAATCCACTCAATTAACAAGTAGATAAAATATGAACGAGTTACTAACGGGTCAATATAAACCTATGAACTCAATTTTGACCCGTTTATATTTTAAAATTTTAAATTCATGAACCAAAATCCAACTTTTTTTTTCTCGTACAAATAAAAAAACAAAATTCTGCTAAACAAAATCCATTTTTTCTGTGAGCCTCATCTTTTATTCAAACTAGTACTTCTGCACGTGCCAACTACATTTTCATAAATACGTACACAAAAGAGTCGATCAAACCCCAAAGGTAGCAGTGTGAAATGCCCATCCAAACAAATAAAAAACAAACCATTCGACTGCATAATATGCTACATACAACTATGCTAACTACAACGGTAAAAGCATGGAAGAAACTAAAGTCCTTGAGCTAATACCTTCCAAAGTATCAACAACCAAGTGATCCCTACAGCTCCATATATATAGCCAAAAGCAAAGGTCAAAACATAAAACAATAACAGTGAAAACAGATCATTACGTATATTCTGTGTGTGTTCCATGGCATCTTCATCTACAACATATACAACCATGAAGATTTATAGATACATAATTCCAGAAATAAAAGGAAGTTTCAAGCTTACATTAAGAATTGAAGTTCAGGCAGTGAGCAACCAGTCGATTCATTGTCAAGAGGATCAATTGGATGTTCTAGCAGTTTAAACTCAACTGCAACTTCAATCCCACGAGCACCAGCTCACGGACTGAAGCTCTGGATCTTGTTGCTGTCGTTGCTAATAGTCTTCTGCCGACCATGGCATCTTCTGCTGTTGCATGAATCCTCAGTGTACAACACCATCGCTGCTGGCTTTTTTTTCTTTAGCAAGTGCCTCGTTTTCTTCTGGAAATTCTTTGATGTCCCA
This sequence comes from Euryodendron excelsum, assembly GCA_033060915.1. Taxonomy (NCBI): domain Eukaryota; kingdom Viridiplantae; phylum Streptophyta; class Magnoliopsida; order Ericales; family Pentaphylacaceae; genus Euryodendron; species Euryodendron excelsum. The sequence goes on from CM065382.1 coordinate 3,367,207, forward strand.
AAAAATTGTAACCAATAATTGCAAAGATTGATTACCAAACAAATCAAAATTAACTCAAATACCCAAGTAAATGCCTGAAAATACCAATATGAACTTGATGATCACTAAAGATTGCTGTTAATTAAACCATAATTAACCTCCCCAAACAGCTCCAGGAAGTACCAAAATTTCACAGTTAGAGAATGTAATTTGGATTTATTACATATAATTGAGCATATATGTAAATTGGAAATATAATCACAAACAAAGCTATCAATTTCATTAAACAGCCATGAGGGTCAGCATATTATGGGCAATACACCAAATCAATTTTCTTCGCATGTTAATAAAAATTGTTGCAAAACAGACCCTGTAAAAAAAGGAACAAGACATGTCCAAAATAAAGCTTTTAAAAAATTTCAACAAAAAATCAGCAGGACATCAATTTCATCACTTGAAAAATCAACATATCTTCCCTTTAAGTTTTCTACCAGTTGTATTATGGGAACAAAATAATATTAGAAGATACAATAATAACAGCAGCTAAATTGAAACAGAACATGACTGATTTTCTTAGGGATTTAATCAACTAACCTGTTTATGCTCCAGTAATCTACAAAATTTTCCTTTTACAAAATTTTCTTTATTCGTGGTGCCGTAGTCCATAATCTTGATACGTCTACACACATATGCGTATATATAGATAGAAGGGACGAAGCAGTTTGGGTTGACGGCGGCAAGGGTCGATGAAGGATAAAAATGGAAGGCAGTGATCTAGAAGGACTGTAACAGTGGCAGTAGCCGCATTCTTTCCAAGGAGGTAACCGCGTATCTTTGCATAGTAGCATCTACCAATCCTCGTATGTTGAAATACATCCAACGACAGCTATAAACTACCTCCAACAATTGGCACATAATAATGAGTCAGTCAAAGAAATTGATAAAGCAGTAATTCGGTCTCTAGGTTAACAGCGCTCAGCTCCACTAATCTGAGAGGAAAAAGGAGTAAGGGACACTAGTGTGATGCCTACCAAGGGTACTCCAATGCCAAAGTTAGGTTTCTGGAGTTGATCGATGCTGACCGACTTACTGCTTTATCAGCTGGTGCCATCTGTAGGAACGACTTGTTTCTATTTTCATGGTCGTCACCACCAAGTCCGGCACTTCACGTAAACATAAATCCTAGCCAAAACTCGATTAAAATACATTTAGAAACCTAATTTTAGCATCGAAATACTCTTGATAGGCATCACACCGGTGTCACTTACTCTTTTTTTTTCTCAGATTATCGGAACTGATCGCTGCTCATCTGAAGACCGACTTAGTACTTTATCAAAAATTAGGAGCTTAATGAAGGTAGAAGGCTGGAAAAAGGCATAAAACAATATTAGTGTATCCTCCATAAACAAATATAAATAGTCTCTGAACACTTATGCACTCCACATCATTTAAAGAATACGTCAATCCTAAGGAAATTGAACAAGAGAAGAAACAATCAAAGAAGGAAATCAATAATGTACAGTATATAGAAGAAATGGATGTAAGGAATACCTTCTCCTCATTATCGTCAGAAGCTCTTTGAATTTGCATTGTAGTCTAACATGGTATATGCGTAATGATATACGTATACTAGAGACGACCCGTGCCTACGGCACTCCCCGAATCAACCCGCGTCCACAACATTGGATGACTATTTAGCAACTGGTTGTACAACGACATCTCTGTTACCACAATTCACCATCCAAACTAAAATTTCATTGAACATCTCAGAAAAACTTTATATTTAAATCACCATAGAGAGTCATTAATCAACTGTCATATGATCAACAACAAAAATTTTCAAGCTTTCATGAAGTTTACACAAAACACACAAATATTGCCCTAAACACTAATCAATTATTAAACTTAGATGCCTACGGCACTCTCTAAATAAAATTAGTAGTGGAAAATTAAAGCCTAAAAAATTAAAACATGGTTAGGAAATTAAAACCTAAAAATTTTTCTATCACCATAAGATTGAAGGCAAAATTAAAACATGCTCATTTCAAAATTAATCGGTCACATAAATATCGTCTCAAGGCGAGTAAAACATCATATGTCATATAAAGGTAACAAAGCTAGCAGGAGCTAGGGTAGCCAAAACAACAAAACGATAGTGACAAGCAATGTGGTCTCCCACACTGAAAATGCATAACAGAAAAAAGCAAGACCATAAACAAAGCCCCCCAAAAATTAAAAAGAACTTAAAAAGAAAATCAAATTATATAGCAATGCTACCAAGTACAAAACTTCATTATAGATCCAAAACTACCGCACAAAAAACAAATCTTGAACCTTCATCAGTCCCACCACTCTTAGACACAAACACATGTCCATTTGCAAACTCGACTAATTTTTTTAAATGATGATTAAGAAAGATGAATATACACAGTTGAAAGCATAAAAAACATGAATTCGGAAGCAACAAAACTTAACCTAAGAAAGCCATTAATCTTTGACAGAAGCACATGATAATTCATTACACTCAATTTAAATTGCATTACACATGTATATAGAGAGAAGTGGAACTTTTACAGATTTTTACCTTGAGCACTAAACTGTCTACAACACTTTCATCCAAAATGATTAGGAAAACCCATCAATCAAAATGCAGAATATCCATCAAACCAAAAGCAGACATGGTAAAATTAATTTGAAAATTGAAATTATACCCTCCGATTCTTCAGGTACCCATCATTGTCCAAATTATTATTAGCAAGATGATGGAAAGAACTCCTTCACCAACAGATTCAACTTCAGTATCGACAACAAATGGATGATGTCTAGCATTTTGAATGATTTCCAATCAGAGTCCTTGGCATTAGTTGTAACAGATACAACATTTGGTATGAACATTAGAATATCGTTTCTTGTGTCGGTATTTGTTCATGACTGAATCACAGGAGCAAATCTGTAATTCTTGAGATCATCAATATGCATTTTTTTAAGTAGAAAAATCAAGAGCAACCAGTGAGGTTTTAACCAAATATAAAAACTCATCTCATAATTTAGTTGCATACCCTGTACTAAAACTATCAACAATCAATCAATACAAATTAAAACCCAAAACAAATAGTGGGTTAATCAATATGCATTTTTTTTTAAAAATAAAATACCTGTTTGGGATCTCCTGGAAGACGGTTGAGAATCAATCTTCTATGACTTCTCTCCTCCCCTCCCCTCTTATAATACGATGAATAGCCATCATTCTCAACCTCCAAAACCCCAACACAACCAAAATGGACTCCCCAACAAAATGCATAGGTAAGAGAGGGAGAGAGTTGTGTGACGGTGTGGCAAGGAGCCTGGATCTTAACACAACATTTCATGCAGAGGAGCAATGAGAGGTTCTTGAAATGTCAAATAAAAAATCCACCAAAAGAACCCAATTTGAGCTCAAAAATTCCAATAATACAAACTAACGGTCAATCAGATCTATACAAAAACCCCTCTAGTAGGAAAAAAAACAAAATTTTCAGGAAAAATATATTACTAAGAACAATTTGAGACTCAAAATCCAAATGGGTATAACTAAAATACAAACCCTACAATCTGAAACAAAAGCCATACACAAAGGGGAAAATATACAAATAAAGAACAAACAATTCTTTTAGGTGCCACAAATCTCTAAAAAATCAGAAGACAAACGAAATGCGTTTCCACTGGTGATTCTTAGTGGGCAAGTAGAAGAAGGGAGAGGAGGTGATTATAACTATAGTGGTGTGGCTAAAGAGCTGGTTGAGAGAGAGAGAGAGTTTGGAACTTCGGAAAGTGTATAGAGGTAGGGAAAGGAAGATAATCAGGCATAGTAGTGCGTTGGTCAAGACATAGTAGTGGGTCCCACCTTTGGGAGATGTTTGGGCGGGAATTTCAAATTAGTGGATGAGCTGGTAATTGATCTGGGCCGTATAATTAAATGCAAAATCAATATGAGCCGTCAGATACAAATGTGAGAAAGATATTTTCAAAAAAAATTGTGTTTTATTATATAGATATATATATGTGAGTCTAGGTGTATATATGTGTACATGAAACAAAGCAAACGCATAAATTAACATAATTAAGATAATGATCACAACAAATCACATAAAATATCATAGGACTGGGAAACCCTTAAATAAAATAAAACTATTACTCAAAATCAAAACTTCAAAATTTGCAGATCAAAGAAGTAAGCAATTCTAACGTCAAGCTCTCCGAATAGAAAAATACGCTATTCAGTCTCAAGCGATAACACGTAGACGGAGATATCAAAACATGAAATACAAAGAACCAGCCAGAGTTCTATCGTAGACGATGAGCCAAGAATTTGGAGGCCAACTCAATAAACCCCAACCGGGAATAGAAAGAGGTCTGAAGAATTATTTGTGAAATGGGCTTGTTTGAGATGTTTTAATTGGGTGACTAATGGGTCCGGTATCTGAGCACACTTGAACTCATTTATAAATAAGTATTTTTCCACCCTTAGCTTCAATTGAAGGTCTTTAACACAATGACACCAATTAAACAATCCTGAAGGGTAGTTGGCGGCCTGCAATTAACGGAGTGGTAGATTCTTACAAAATTTATTTACGAATAACTTTACTAAAATGATATGGTAGTTATTATATTCTTGAGATTATAAGCTAAAAGTGTGGATGTTTTGAATTGAAACAAAACGACAAAAAAAAAAAAAACCACATCATTTTCTTTTGAAACTCTGTACAAATATTCTGTTAGTCTAGTATTTTTTTTTTTTTTTTTTGCTAATTATTGAATTTCAGTCTTATTGGCAAAGGCACCAATATTTATTGCAGCAAAGAGTGGTACGGCTGGCCCTCCGGATTAAGCTAAAATAGTAAGTGTTTTAATTTAAAATAAAAAGATCACTACCAATCGCATCATTTTAAATGAAAATTTAATACATAAATTCTATTTGTATATTAGTACTCTTCATAAAATAGCAGAGAAGCCGATCACAATTTATTAAATTCGTGTAGACATCGTATTTTTAGAACATGAAACTAGGGTAAAGTAGAGTTTGTGGATTTGGAAAGAATTCAAGGACGTACCTTGGCTTGATTGAAAGTACGCCTTGTTTTTTTAGAGCGTGATATATATATATATATATATATGATTTTGTATTTTGTACAATTAAACTAAGTATACTTAAGAGGTGTCATAAGAATATATAAATTAGCAAGTCTAGCATAAGAAAAATGCTATTTTTATAAAAAAATTATACAAAATGATATGATAGTAAATATTTTGTAATTAAAAACTATTATGGTGGGTTTTGTTTTAAAATAAAATGCACATATTAAAACATGTTATTTTATGTCAAAATTTTATATGAATTTTTTATTTGTATAATATTTACGTAATCAAATAGTACACTGCTTTATACACAAGGCAGGAGGAACATCTCTGACTCAAGTATGAGGAATAATATTTACGTAATCAAATAGTACGCTGCTTTATACACAAGGCAGGAGGAACATCTCCGACTCAAGTATGAGGAAATCCATATCCACATAAACATGCGTGACATGCAGTTGAATAAGAACAATGTGGCAAGATTTTTGTTGGCTTAAAAAAACGAGGATGGCAAGACCCCGGAAGAGATCTTCATAGTATCACACAAAGAGCTGATGGAAAAGGACACCGAGTGGATAAAGAAAACCTCAGATTCGTGCACCATCGTCGCCACGCTCATTGCAACGGTCGCGTTTGCCACATCGGCCAGCGTGCCAGGTGGCGTTAGTGCGAACGATGGGGAACCAGTTCTGAAAGACCAGGGCATGTTTCAGCTCTTCGCCCTCTCATCACTTGTAGCGCTCTGCTTTTCACTGACAGCGGTGGTCATGTTCCTTTCGGTTCTCACCTCTCGACACCATCACCAGGCCATGGATTTCGGCAATGACTTGCTGAGGAAGCTACTGATAGGTTTGACGGCGCTCTTCATATCAATAGCTGCCATGCTCGTATCTTTCTGCGGTGGACATTTCTTTGTCCTCAAACACGTACGCAAAGAAGCACGCCTTGCTGAATATTTAGTGGCCTTTCTACCGGTGGCAATTTTTGCCATGGCGCAGTTCCCACTCTACGTAAAGCTTTTCTTCGCTAGCATTAGGAGCGTGCCTGCGCGGGTGAAGACCGCCTAAATTTACATCGTATATACATACATACATATATATATGTATATATTGACTGTCCAACATCGAATGTTGTGACTTGTATGTCTCGGAATAAAGAAAATCAAAATAAAAGCAAGCTTAAATGGTTGCGTCCTGGTAGTACGTACGGAGGTCTTTTTTTCGCTATTGGCATGTAAGAGAAAATAATCAGAACTAAATATTATTATTCTGTTATTTACGTTAATTTGTGTTCAGATGAATAGTTCTTTGTTTTATGACTAGCAAAAGAAAAAGTACAAAGAAAAGAAGGAGAAACTTCAACAAGGTCATGCAGAAACGTTCTGGCCCAACGTTGTGATTAACGTGTTTCGGAATATAAAAAAAAAACATAATTGAACCCAATTATATATTTTTCCTTCATAATTCGCAGGTTTTGTTTTCCTTTTTTCACTTGTAAGAGCGAATACTCAATACTGCATATCCTTCTTTTATTGCTTTGCATTCATTTGTGTTTAAGTCAATAATTCTTTGCTTTCTAACCAGTATAAGAGAAAGCAAAAAGAAAAAAATTGAAAAAAACCTTAAACAAGATCTTTCAAATACGATACGCCCCAACGTTGTGAACACTAACGCTTTTGGAAATAAAGAAAACTGGAATCGAATCCAAGCACCCTTTTTTGCATCCTAATATAGATGTTTTTTCTTCTCTCTTGGCATGTAAGAGTGAATAATCACTACTATATATCTTTCTTATGTTACTTTGCGTTAATTTGTATTTAATTGTATAGTTCTTTGCTTTTTAACTAGGAAAAGCGAAGAAAAAGACAAAAAATGATTGTAACGTGAATAAGGTCAGGCAGAACAACTCAGCCCAATGTTGGGTGTTGTGATTAACGTGTTAGGGAACAAAGAAAACTAGAGTCGAACTCAAGCATGTTTTTTTTTTTTGCTTTCTCGTATGAAGATTTATTTATTTGTCTTTTGGAATGCGAGATAGAATAATCACTACTATACATTGCTTTTATTCGTATTCAACTGAATAATTCTTTGCTTCCAGACCAACTAAAGAGAGCAAAAAAAAAAATGACAGATCGAGAAGCTTGTATAAGATCATGCAAAAACTGTTAGTTTTGATTTTATAACAGTTTATCTTTGACTGGACCGGAGAGATTAATGAAAGTGTGTGTAAACTTTAACAGCTGTTAAATAAAATAAAAAAGAGACAGCATTTAGTTGTAGTTGACTCAAGAAAAGAATTCCACTTCTTAAAATTGAGAGTCAGCAACCAACCTTGAATTTAAAATTTTTTTTTTAGTGCTGCCTTTAAAAATTCATATTTTTTTTTTCAAGTATGAAATTATACTTTTGTTAACATGTACAAGTTAAACAATAATTTTTCATTCATTTTCATAATGTATTGCTAACAAGAAAAGTTGATTAATACAAATTGATAGTTCAAGCAGTCAACTTTTTACGTTTTACAGTTTAGAGAAGCATAGTGAGTTATAGTCTATGAAGTGTGTTTGTAATTAACGACTTGACATATAAGAGTGCACAATCACTGCTAAATTTAGGAGTAATAACTACTTTAGTAGTGAATAATCGTTACGAAAGTGCACGAGAATAAAAAAAGTTGGAGTTACACCCATTTATTTATGTTTTTGCTTTTTGGTGCGAAGAAGATCCTTTAAGAATTGGAAGAGCAAAACGTTTTCTTCACCTCTTTTGCCATGCCATAGCGAATAATCGCTAATATATATCTTTCTTTTGTTACTTTGCATTAATTTGTATTTAAGTAGGCAATTATTCGCTTTTTGACAAGCAAATGACAAAGCGAAAAGACAAGTGAAGAAAAACTTGAATAAGACCATCAAAACAATGAGCTTAATGTATGATGTGATTAAAGTGTATAAAATAAAGAAAATTAAGAGTTAAAACTTATAGGTTCGTTTGGAAGTATTGTCAATTTTTATTTTTTATTTTTTATGATCTGATAATAACATTTACAAGTTACCGTTCTACTAATCGTACCAGATTAATGTTTTAGAATAAAAAAACACACATATTTTAGTATTTTTTTATGTTTTTTATTTTTAAAAAAATAAAAAACAGAAACCAAACGTTCCCGACGCATATGTCTTCACTTCTTACTTTTGAGCCAATAATCACTATAATATATCCTCACGGTGTTTCTTTGCACTAATAGGTTTTCAAATAGATGATTCTTTGTTTTGCAACAAGCAAACAAGAAAGTGAAGAAAAAAGTAAAGAGAAACTTGAACAAGGCCATGCAAATGATTCTGTACAATATTTTATGTTGTAACTAAAGTGTTTGGGAACAAATAAATAAAAACTAGAGTTAAACCTAAGCATATATTTTGTTTTTTAGTACGTACTGAGTGTTCGATTTTCCTTTTAGCATGTTAGTGCGAATACTCAATACTATATATCCTTCTTTTAGTTTGCCTTAATTTGTATGGAAAGCAAAAAGAAAAATGAGGGAAAGCTTGAACGAGTTCAAGTGAAAATAGCATTGCGTTGGGCTCATTTTTCTTAATACAAAATCCCCATGTATTATCTTAATAGGGTTGGGCTCTTCTCCGTTAATCCTCATTTTCATTGTTATCTTTATAGGATGATGTTAATGAGTAATATCAGAGCATGCCAAAGAATAGACCATGTAAAAGTGATTAACTATTCAATTTAATTGACTAGAGGAGTTTGGACTGTTAAATTTCCAAAACAATTTTAATCCGTTTGAAGTTTTTCGACAAATTGGATATCCTCATCAGACAACTAAAATTGTCTAAACAAATGATCGCTAGCATTTTTATTGTCTAATTACTTTGTACTGACAAAAACCTATCATGTGCTTAGCTTTGACCTTCTCACTTCTCCTTATTAAACCTTCATTCCCCCTTTTTGTCTTCCGAAAATCACTATGGACAGAATTTGTGGGAAAAGTTTGCATGTCATAACCAACAGAGTTTGTGGGAAAAAATGCAGTCAACCAACAGATAACATTTTGAAATTGAAATGGACTTTTATGAACAAATTACTAAAAATAAATAAATAAATTACGAGTTACAATATATTTTTGTGAATTTTTAATATTTTTTCTTTCGCCCAGTGGTAAGTTAGGGCAAAACCCTCCTTCCTTTATCCTACGCACAAATGCCCAAACCCGGATATAAAGATTGGTTTTAATTTTAGGTCGCTTCAGATAGAGCCTATAACTACTTTTGTGATATTTGAATAAACAAAGAAAGGGGTAAATCTTTCTTGTCATCCCAGCAACACAAGTGCTGTCTCTTCAGAAGTTCTATCAGTACGGATAGTTTGGAGACAGACCAGGTGTAAAATCAAAGGCATTCAATTTGAAACTTATATTTAATACTCGTGAATTTTTTAGTAGTGATATGGATAGTCTTTTGTTTAGTTAATCGAAAAAGAATTAGTTCACGTATGTGTAAGTTAATTTAGACATTTGATTAAGATTGTAAAATAAATTAAATTATTCAAAATAGACAAATTAAGAGTTCATTTAAAATTGACTTGACAAACTTAGATCATTTAAAAATTTAAATTAAAACTCATTTAAAATTGACTAAAAAATTAAACAATAAAACTTAAATACATTTTGAAGATTGTTAAGTTATAAAATTGAACTTTAACAACCCATTACTTGCTGCATGACAAAAAAATTTTATTTTTTATTTGTTTAAGCCATGTATATCTATGTACCTGCTGACCAGTTGGGTACGCACCTTCCTTCCTTTTTCCTTTTATAGTCGTTGGGGGCCGGGCTGGAAGAGGAAAAAGTTGGGAGGAACGGAGAAAATGGCAATGGTGACGGATATGGAGGATATAGAAACGCATTTGCGCGTGGCAGTGATGATGGATGAATGGGATGGGGTTGCGATGATATACAAGGACTTTCCTCGGCTTCAAATTGCCAGGATCATTGATTCAGCGGGGATACGGGTAACAGCTTTACACCAGGCCGTGTACGAAGGCAAAGAGGACATTGTGGAGCAACTAGTAAAGCTGATTGACGGAGAGACAATGAAGAACGCTACCGACGAAAGAGGGAACACTCCTCTCCATCTGGCCGCAAGGAAGGGGAAAGGCAGCATGTGCTATCGCATTGCTCGTCAGCATCCTCATCTTATCGGCAGTCGCAACAATAACAGCGAGACTCCTCTGTTCTTGGCAGCTCTCCACGGTCAGAAACATGCCTTCCTTATTCTCTATATCATCTGCTGCAGGCAGGAGGCAGGCGGCCGGGATGAAATCTACAAATATGGTAGAAGGAGCAGCGATGGCAGCACTGTCCTTCACTGTGCCATCGATGGAGAATATTTTGGTAAGCATATATACATATCTCTATAACACATTGGCGTTACATTAAATTATATGTTTGCATTTGGTTGTTATGCTTTTGGCAGATTTGGCATATCAAATAACCTGTCGCGTCCCAGAGTTATTTCACTCTGTTGACGAGCGAGGGCGGTCCCCTCTCCATCTCCTAGCCAACAAACCGTCTGCATTCAGAAGTAGTACTCACCTTACGTGGCTGCAAAATATCATTTATCACTGTAAGCATTATTTTGTGCTAACCAAAAACATGACTATCCCAATAATTAAATAATAATTATTTTTATCACTAATTTACTCTGTAGTATGATTACGGCCCCAAAGACGGAGTCGAATGTTTACTTTTCAACTACCAAAAAGAAAGACAGAGGGTATTATTGGAAAAGCGTTTGTGTATATACATATATTAATTTGCTGCCATTGGAGCAGAGGAATAAACGTTTTTATTTCACTTTGGTTTGCAAGGTGTACCCGTTCAGAACCCAAGGATTGAAGATCTTGACGCTTTGCGGTTAGGGGTAGACTCCGGAATTTCGACGAGAGAGGATCAAGGTAAATTTTTTAAAATTTCAAGCCAATACACTTTTTTTAAATATTCAAAAATCTATAACGCCTAAAAATAATTAAAAAACTCAAGCTTCCATGGTCTATATGTGATTCTGTCACTGTCTGCAGTCACTTCGGACCCTTCAAGAGGATACAAATAATATGTCTATTCATATATTGGTTGCCATTGAAACAGAGGAAGAAACATATATGTCTTTCACTAGTAATCACCACCAAGAAAGATAACAGTAGTCTTCATCGATCGATCCTAAACTTGCCAATGTTGCAAAGCTTGAAAATGTACCTTGAGTAATATGTCACTGCATGCCGTGCCCCACAATCTTTCTTAGAATTGGCCTTGTTTTTATTAATGAACCAAGCCAATAACTGGAAAAGAAAAAGAAAAAAAAAACCGAAAAAAAATCAATCTAGGAAGTGTTTGGTATGATAACTTATAAGCTACTTTCAAAAGTTACTTCTAAAAATAATTTTTTTCAAAAAACGTGATTAGATGTAAGCTGTTTTTTTAAATTACTCATCCAAATACATTTCAAAAAAGTCATAAGTATAAATTATAAATTACTAAATAAGCTATGTACAACACTCCGGAAATAGCTAAAGAATCAAGAAGCCATTTAAGTTCCATTTTTTTGTTTTGTTTTAGTTTCCTATATATCACATGAACATTGTAATGAGCTACTTTCCATACTGATAACAGGCAAAGATGCCTCAGAAAATTATTACAAGACTAGAGATGTGGAGAATCCTCTATCGAATGCTGAGCAAAAGAAGAATCCTGTGCTTAATTATATAATCACGTCCTGGAGGTTCATCGGAGGAGTACTTTGGAGGATAAAGGATTTGTTTATATCAAAGCAAATAAAGGAGATGAAAGAGAAGCACTTGTGGTCTTCTCAGATCATGGCCAGAATTCTTATAGATGCTTCTTATTTCAACTATGGAAGTACAGGAAGGAAACCCACACCCGCAGATAAGGAGGTCGGAAACTTTATATTTGATGACCTTCTTACCAAACAAGATAACCAAGAAAAGAAAGGTAACTGTGCCAATTATTCCTTTCCTCTCTCTTTTCTACACGCACACAAGCTATTAACGTGGCAAGGTTACTGCAAATTTGGCGACAGAGACAAATTTTATTGAAAAGCAGCCAAATGAACTAAAGTGGGGCAAATTCCCAAGGCAAAATAAATGTGAATTGACAATAATATCCCTCAAGAGTCAAGATCCAATAGTTAGCTTGATTTGGTGGGTATTCTTGTTCATTCACCCTTAATTGCCCTTCAAAAATGACTGCTCAAAACTTACCAAAATAAGTAGAGACTTGCTAACATGTGCTTAGGACACATTCAATTCCATGCCGTTTATCCCTTTGGATTTCATTTTGTTAAATGGCAAAAGTTAGTATATGATCCTAGCGCACGTATTAGCAAAACCTTTGTTAAATTAATCACATGATCATGTACTGTGAGGTTCTTTGTAAAACACAACGAGAATTTCTCCTTATGAGTGTATTTCATACTAGACAAATGCTGATATGTGTTCGTGTGACACATAGTAAACATACTTTATTTAGTTGCATAGGGTATAATTTATACAATCATAAAACACACTCAATATGTCTCCTTATAACGTATGCTAGCAATACTTCTCGTGCTAAAGTAAATTGGTGAAATGCCATAATTGCTTTAGAATTGAAATGAGTAGTTAGCGGCCAGAGGTTAATCGAGTGGTACAATATTGACAAATTAAATATGCTTTTGTTTAGTTATAAAAAATCAGTTCAATTACATATACATGCGTCTATGTTAGGAAGACTCATATATACATATATTATGTATATTCATATTTGCTAATTATTGGATTCTCAATCTCAGTGGCAGCAGATCAGATGCCAATATTAATTGCAGCAAAAAATGGTATCATTGAAATAGTAGAGCTGGTCATCATCACCCGTAATTTATCTCCGGCCATAAATGAGGTGAACTCAGAGGGGAAGAATTTGATGCTTGTGGCAGTGGAAAGCAGGCAACCCGATGTCTTCCAGTTTTTGCTAAACAGCGATCGTATCACAGATAGATTGTTACTCCACGTGGATAATAATGGGAACAATGTATTGCATCTTGCTGCAAAGCTCGAAACTGCTCGGCCTTTGCAAGCTCCAAATGCTGTGCTACAGATGCAATGGGAAATCAAATGGTACGAGGTATGTAACAACATGCAGGTCAGATCTGCATCTTTAAGCTTTTTGCATGCGTTTTATGTTTCTTGGAGTTGGAGAGAACCGAGCACCATTTGCTCAACGAAAAATGCAGAATTTATTAAATTTTATACAAAATACTCTACAAGAATGATACAGAGGTTACATTTTTGTGACAAAAGCCATTTTAATGAGTACTTTGTTTGAAATGTTGGGTCTCAATTCAGCCGAATCGTTCAGTATACAAATATTGTACACTTTTATTTTTTTTATATAGCATTGCTTTTTATTAAGTGAAACATAGTACACATAATTGTTGGAAATATTGGGTCAAAATCATATTATTCATCTCATGAAAACGACACATCAAATATGAAATTCAAATCACAATGCTTTACAAAATAAAAGTTGGAGAAAACTCATTGACAGAGGCGTATAGTCACTATTCTTAAGAATAGATCGCGCCTTTCTGAATACGTGACCTGGTACAAATAGGTTATGGTGGCCTATTCTCCAAAATTTAACTGTCGTTTTTCAGTAAGGGTGCACTCTTTAAGTACGAAAGTGTAAAGAACAGCTACTTCATCATCTCAAAGATCGAATAAAAATAATATGTTTTAAAACATTCACTAGAACCAACTATAGAGAGTCTTTCCATACATCCATTTTAGAGAGAGAGAATTCTTTGAAAAGCCACACATAAACATAAAATGAAACCCCACCTCCCTCAAGCAACGAGATCCCCAGATCAAACAAGTTAAAGGACATAAATAGCCAATAAATAAAAAGGTTTCAGTTTCTCTAATATAAAGACTATACAATAGCACCCATATAACTCCATAGTAAAAGCTATGAATATGTATAACCTCCCAAACTTAAACAGGAATAAATCATATTAAAAAATGAAATAATAGTATGATAAATGAATATTAAATCAGATTTTTATATTTTGAAATATTTATATAATACCAACAATAATTTCATATCTCACCATATTTTTCCAATCTTACACATAAGTGAATAGGTTCTAAAAAAAATTAATCTTATTGGGGCCCCACCGTAAAAATTAAGTCTAATGATAATAGTTATATACTACGAATAATTTGTCCGTAAAGTTGAGTTTGTGGACTTGGACAGAAGTCAAGGATCTTTGCTCAGAATTCATGTATCCCTTCCCTTGTATTTGTACACGGTGAAACTGATTTTTGTGATTTTATTTTTTTGTGTTGGCCATTTCTAGCAAAATACATAATTATATGATGAATCAACTGTCTTTTTAAGTCCTGATCAAGAAATTAAGCATTACTTAGATTCGCCTGAACTTTGCTGCATGCAGTTTATTAAGAACAAAGCGCCAAGATTTTTGTCGACTCACCAAAACAAGCAGCGCATGACCCCGGAAGAGACCTTCATGAGTACACACAAGGATCTCTTGAAAAGTGACACCGAGTGGCTAATGAAAACCTCTGATTCATGCACCATCGTCGCAGCGCTCATTGCAACGGTCGCCTTTGCCACATCGGCCAGCGTGCCCGGCGGCGTTAGTGGAAACAACGGGGAACCGGTTCTCAAAAACCAGAGCATGTTTAAGGACTTCGCCGTCTCGTCGCTTGTAGCGCTCTGCTTTTCCCTGACGGCAGTGGTCATGTTCCTCGCCACGCTCACCTCTCGACACCAAGCCACGGATTTCCGCAAGGACTTGCCGATCAAGCTGCTGATAGGTTTGACGGCGCTCTTCGTGTCCATAGCTTCCATGCTGGTATCTTTCTGCGGCGGACATTTCTTTATCCTTAAATACGTACTAAGTGAAGCACCAATTGCTATTGAATATTTAATGGCCTTTCTACCGGTGGTTGTGTTCGGCATCGCGCAGTGTCCGCTCTACTATAAGCTTTTGAAGACTATGTTAAAGGAGGTGCCTGAGCGTGGCTTCCTCGATACTACCTAAATTTATTTTCTTATATGTATATGTGTGTATATATATTCGTGCATATACGTATATATGTACGTATGCAATCT
>CM065382.1:3387500-3492500 GCA_033060915.1 Euryodendron excelsum
ATTCTAGGACCAGTGTCGTTTTCGGTGCGTGTTTGGGTTGTCAGGGGTAAAATGGTCAAGAATGGGTCGAAGTGTTATGTTAAGTGCGCCGGGTCGTTCAGGGATGATCCCAGGAGGGTCTTTCACTGTTCGGTGAGATTTGTGCGGTGTTGGGGTGTTCAAGGGCAAAATGGTCATTTTGACCGGAGTTAGCCGGAATGGGACCGAAATTGGATAGAATGGCTTGCAGAGTATGCCTAACTGCTTAGTAGCACTTTGGAAGGGTGGACTTACTACTTTAAGAGATTTTGAACTTCCTTAAAACGTGCTTGGAGGTCCAAGGGGTAGGTTTGGTCATTTGTCACTGAGTTAGGCTAGCAAGCGCCGATGTTGATTCTTGAGACTGCCCGGCCTTGGAAAACTACTTGTGCGATGTTGGTCCCTGAGACTGCCCGGTCTTAGAGAGCTGCCTGTAGGGTGGTGATTGCTCCCTAAAAGGATGATACTTAACCGCAAGTGCACAGCCGCGATGTAGTAATAATTTCTCGTAAGTACGAGGTCGAATCCACAAGGAAGATGGTTTACGTAAATAGGAAAACTTACCATGGATTGAAAATCTTAGAAAAACACTCCAATAAACAAAAACTGATTTTAGATTGAGAAAAGATTTATTATCTAATTTAAACTAAGAAATAAAAAAAAAAGGTCCTGGGGTCAATCGATTCAATTAATTGCGGCTCTTGAAATTCCAAAGGAGATAATTTAATAACTCAAATCCTTCGACTACGTCGCAAGTCTCGGATTCGAAAGATTTAACAATAAAACCAAGGGTTCTTCAAAACTTCAACTTCTAAAATAAATCAGGTTGTTAGAATCAAGGACGTGTATTATTGATTCGTGCAGCGCATATACTAAACCCAACTCACGCATAAACATTACAAGGCAGCGTATATACTGAGTGTGGTATTCACGCATAAGCGTTACCGAACATAATAGGACGTCCAGGTTTTCGAAAGTTCTAGAACGAAGAAGAAGAAGAAAGAAAAACTAGAAGATTTAACTTTAAAACCAAAAGCGTACCTCCTTTGTTCATTCAAGGTCTTCAATTAATCTTCACAATTGATCCCAAGATGAAATCTAGCTACTCATCATAATCATAAATATGCAAAGTTGTATTGAAAAGACTGAGTAATCTGATTACAGGAATTAAAGACTAAATGAAAATTATGAATAAACTACTCTAATCTACTCCTAAAACCCTACAAAAAAGTTAACCCTATAATATCTTCAAAAACATAAAAAACCTAAATCTATTCTACTACTTACTTTTCTATCCACAAATAAAACGTGAGTTAATATACAAATCCCGTCATCAGTTGTACTGACGGTTTCCAAAGAGTGCTCAGATGGGCTGGGTCCCTTCACGAAAGTTGTAGGTCTCGAAAAGTTATATAAAATCAATATATTATGGGCCTAAATAGCCTTTCTGGTTCAAGAGCTATGGGCTTCCAAAATCTGTGCAGGATCGAACAACCGTTCGAACGCCTAAAGAACCGTTCGAACGCCACGAAGACCATTCGAACGCACTTCGAACGGGAAAACCTACTCTCTGAATCTATCGAACGCACTTCGAACCTAATTTTGACATGACACCGTTTGACGTACCGTTCGAACGCTACTATGCACCGTTCGAACGCCCTTAAGGACCGTTCGAACGCACTTTGAACGCCTACTCCATTTTAGCATGAATTTGTCATTTTTAAGCCCGAATTCCTAAAAACATACATAAAACTAAGTTAGTAACGAATTATGACTAAAACAACATAATTAAACCTATTACCAAACTAACAAATAGCTAATTAAGGCATGTAGATTGCACTTTTAGAGTACAATCACATCCCCCAACTAAGTTTTTGCTAGTCCCTAGCAAAATATTAAAACAAAGAACCTATCTCCACTTTCGTGGGAGTCACAAGTGCATTTAGCATATGCACCAAGCCTTTAAACCCCTAGGTTACCCCTAGTGGACGAGTGGTGTCTCGTGAGGGCTTACAGTGATGAATACCCACAAACATCTATTCATGTAATGTCAATATGATATCAAAGAACATGAAACATTTATTAACCTCATTCAAGTCAAGTCTCAATCCACCTAGATCATGAGTCATCACAAGGTAAAGGCATAAAACATTGAAGAAATAGAATACATTGAAGTGTACTACAAATGGCATATAACTCTAATGTCTTATAACTCGTACAATTATGTCCCTTATGCTTTGATCCAAGTCTCACAAGACAGACACTCAACTTTGAACATAAGCACACATGATCTCTCAATGGAAAGCTCATTTTCAGAGTAAACATACAAGACATGCAAGTAGAGCAACTCCAATCAGCAAAAACCGATAAGTTATAGGTGTATCGACTTGGCATAGCTTCATGAAAGAATATTTACTGTTTAAGCACAATTAGATAATTGACCTTGATGACCTATACACAACTGAATTAAAGATTCATGTAATTCCAGGTATTGCGGGCATGTGAAAGAAGAGCCGAGAGTGGGGAAAGAAGAAGAAATAACGAAACGCAACATATGCATTACGCACTACACATGATGGTTAATAAACACACACTTCCCGATTCCCAACTTTACAATAATCTTAGACTTTTCAATATCCTTCACTTCTTTTTCATTTGAAACTTTTTTTCTTTTTCTTTTCAACTCCTTTTCATCCCTTTCTTTTATTTTCTTTACTTTTTAACTCCATACACTTTTAACTTCACCAATACATAAGCAATACACCAACTCCGGAATTTAGCATTGACAAACTTTTAAGCTCATGTGTATACGAATATCGAGAAAGAAATATAGACGTGAATGGCTCAATAGAATGAAATGGTCTCTACTTGTATAATCTGAAAACTACATCAAATCAAAACTTTAAGAGTGTATAAGACGTCAACAACTCCAACTAATACTCAACATGTAAACCAAAATCAAGTATAATGAAGCTATTTAATGAATGAAGATCAATAAAATAACCTTGAATAAATGTAAATCACTCTCAAAAGACGATAAATAGCTCTAAAGCTCACAAGGTATAAAATCTCCACCTTATAAGGACATGCATGCACAAGAGAGAAATATAGAAAGATCATATAACATACTAGTGTACAATAATATAAACTCTCTCTTATAAAGGTTTTCTGACAAAAACTTGCATTGCATCACAATATCTAAGGTGAATCAATCATCAACTCAAACTTAGTCCAATGCACGACTCAAAGTATCCTCGACATTATAAGCGCATTAACAAGAATATAAATATGGTTCCTTAACATAATCCCCAACACTTCCAATCATAACAATAAACATAAAGAGTATATAGAAAAGTATGAGAAATACAAACCAAAGTATCAAACCATATGATACATCAAACCTTTACCGAAGACTTCCAAGTGTCCAAAAGGTAGATCAATCACGAACTAATACCTGAAAATTACTCAATAAAGCATAACAAGATTTGATAGAATAGAACTATTTTTGAATTTTTATATTTTTATTTTTTAATTGTTAAACAAAAAGAACAAAACAAAACAAAAAAACTAATAGGCTCCCTTTCCCCCAACTAGAATGATGTAATGTCCTCAATGCATCAAGCAAAGAGAAACAAAAACATGAATGCATGAAAAAGGGATGGAAAAACCCGGTGGGACAACACCCTCCCCAAACTAGGGAAGAACTCAAAAAAATAAAAATTAAAAAAATTAAACAAAAGAAAGCAAAAATTACCTAACTACTCTTACACTACTGAAATACACAAGAGAAGACTATCCAACACTATATCAAGGGTGTTTGCTTGCATGGAGCCACTTACCACTTTCCATGAGTAATGATTTCAACATTAATAAATATGCGTATTTACAAATACAATTGAGCCCAAAATCATATAAAACACTCGTGTAAATTTGTAAATGATAAAGAATAAAAATAAAATCTTGCATGATAGGGATGTTAAGGCTCAATTCATGTTGAATAGAAGTATGGGATATCTCACTCTCCATTACTCTTTCCTAGGTCACCATTGCTTGTTGGGAGTCCTTAATCTCAGGCTCCTCTCTCTTGGGTTCCTCTCCCTCACTCTCCATTGTCCCTTTCTCCTTCACCTCTTCTTTAGGTATCACTTCCCTCAATTCAGACACCTCAGGAAAAATAAGTACCTCTTCTTTAATCTCATCCTCATCATCATTCACCCTAAGAACGTCTTCCCTTGGATCAGACACCGCGGGAACGTTGATATTCTCTATTTCAGGTTCAGTCTTAAGGGTGATAACAGAGAAACCTTGATCATGACTACTCATATATGGAATTGGGAACATCTCATATGTAGGATCATCTCGAGGTTGAGCCGGAAGCTCTTCCTCCTCGTGATCCATTGGCTCTTGTGTTAACAAGGCCAATCGTTGAGTTACGTAACTAATTCCTGACGAATTTGTGTAAAAGTGTCAGTTTGTGCCCCTGTATTAGTATCCCTAAACCCCGAGAACATACATGTGTGATACGGCATGTAAGATGACTGTATGTTCTCTTGATTCTCTACAAAAGGTTGATAAGATAATGACGGATATGTCTCATGAAACGTGTAAGGTGAAGTAAAAGGTGTATATGAATCATAAGCATATGGTGAAGACGAAGGTGGTGCATGATAGTATGGTTGTTGTGGTGGTTGTTCATAAGAAACATATGGTGAAGCTTGAGAGCTCCACTCCGAATAGTTTGGAAGTGGATAGTAATCTTGTGGTTGTGCCGTGTCTGAATCAGGACTTGTAGCAATAAAATTCCAAGGATAATCCATGATTAAAATATATGCAAGACCAACCAACAAGTATATGAAAACAACTGATCCTCCTAATCCCACAACAACAATGCACAAACCCAATGTAACAAAATAAATAAATAAATAAATAAGTGCTCGAAAATAAAATATGGAACGAAGTTATCCAAAAGAGCTATTGAGTTCCCTCGTGTTTGTAGAATGATGGTGAAGTGCTTCCTCCAAGATAGAATCTCCAAGGCTCGTCCACCAACGTAGAACGCAGTTTCCCCAGCAACGGTGCCAAAAACTTGATCGCTCCCTAAAAGGTATGCTCGAGATGTCCCCGGCAACGGCGCCAAAAACTTGATCGCTTCCTAAAAAGGTGATACTTAACCGTAAGTGCACGGCCGCAATGTAGTAATAATTTCTCGTAAGTACGAGGTCGAACCCACGAGGAAGATGGTTTACGTAAATAGGAAAACTTACCATGGTTCAAAAATCTTAGGAAAAATACTCCAATAAATAAAAACTGATTTTAGGTTAAGAAAAGATTTATTATCTAATTTAAACTAAGAAATAAAGAAAAAGGTCTTGGGGTCAATCAATCCAATCAATTACGACTCTTGAAATTCCAAAGGAGATAATTTAATAACTCAAATCCTTCGACTACGTCGCAAGTCTCAGATTCGGAAGATTTAACAATAAAACCAAGGGTTCTTCAAAACTTCAACTTCTAAAATAAATCAGGTTGTTAGAATCAAGGACGTGCATTATCGATTCGTACAGCGCATATACTAAACCCAACTCACGCATAAACATTACAAGGCAGCGTATATACTGAGTGTGGTATTCACGCATAAGCGTTACCGAACATAATAGGACGTCCAGGTTTTCGAAAGTTCTAGAGCGAAGAAGAAGAAGAAAGAAAAACTAGAATATTTAACTTTAAAACCAAAAGCGTACCTCCTTTTTTCATTCAAGGCCTTCAATTAATCTTCACAATTAATCCTAAGATGAAATCTAGCTACTCATCATAATCATAAATATGCAAAGTTGTATTGAAAAAGCTGAGTAATCTAATTATAGAAATTGAAGACTGAATGAAAATTATGAATAAACTACTCTAATCTACTCCTAAAACCCTAGAAAAACGTTAACCCTAGAATATCTTCAAAAACATAAAAACCCTAAATCTATTCTACTACTTACTTTTCTATCCACAACTAAAAAGTGAGTTAATATACAAATCCCGTCGTCAGTCGTACTGACGGTTCCCAAAAGTGCTCAAATGGGCTGGGTCCTTTCACGAAAGTTGTAGGTCTCGAAAAGTTATATAAAGTTGACATATTATGGGCCTGAATAGCCTTTCTGGTTCGAGAGATATGGGCTTCCAAAGTCTGTGCAGGATCAAACAATCATTCAAACACCTAAAGAACCATTCGAACGCCAAGGAGACCGTTCGAACGCACTTTGAACGCACTTCAGACTGGAAAACCTACTCTCTGAATCTATCGAATGCACTTCGAACCTGATCTTGATGTGACACCGTTTGACATACCGTTTGAACGCTACTATGCATCGTTCGAACGCCCTTGAGGACCGTTCGAACGCACTTTGAACGCCTACTCCATTTTAGCGTGAATTTGTCCTTTTTAAGCCCGAATTCCTGAAAACATACATAAAACTAAGTTAGTAACGAATTATGACTAAAACAACATAATTAAACCTATTACCAAACTAACAAATAGCTAATTAAGGCATGTAGATTGCACTTTTAGAGTACAATAAGGTGGCGTTGGTTTCTGAGAACGCTTGGTCTCAAAAAGCTACCTGAGATGGTAGTGTTGGTCTCCAAGAACGCCTAGTCTCGGAGAACTACCAAATGACAAACATTCTACATTGGCGAGCTAGCAGGCGCCAAAAGTAAATCGTTTGAAATTTGGTAAAGTGTTGGTCCCCGAAATCGCCCGATCTCGGGAAGCTACTTGGATGGCATTGGTTCCCGAGACTGGGTAGTCTCGAGAAGCTGCCTGGAATGCCTAGGGGCATGATAGTGTTTATGGCTTCAGTGAAACCTTGTGGGCCTGAGAAGCGACTAGTTGACTGGATTGGAGTTTGAAAGACCCGTCTTGGGCTTGCATGGGTTGTGATGTTTGAAAACTAGGTCTGGTCGAGTCGGAGATTGCCAAACGAGCAAAAATAGAGTGCTTATAGGTGTAATTGGGTCATTGGATGTACTTGGTTAGTGAGAGTCGTTTTCTTTACATTATTTGGCAAATCTTATGAGTTAAGACACTTTTAGTTATTCAGTGATTTTCTTTGATGCCATTTATGCGTGAATATATTTTTATGCTTGTATATCATATGGATAAATGTACTCATGATTCAATTTTATTAATAGTCTTAAGTTTGGTATAACTTAAGCAATTCGGGATATGTCTTGTGTTTGCACTATAAAGTTACCTCGAGACAGTTATGCAAGACATGTTGGTTTCGTTGGAAACCATAGGAATTCTCTTGCTTATTGATTGAGCATACAGTTAAAGAGAATTTGAGGACTGATTGAGGATTAGCACTGTTATGAGATCATATATGGAGTGCTTTTTTCTACCACACTACCACATTTGATCCATGTCGATAGAATTATTAGTATTTGTAATTATGAGTGGTCTTGCATAGACTAATAATGTAAGGACTGCCTTGGTTCGATATTGATAACCTTGTTGGACCGAATTGTTTTAGGTGTTGTTCTCATCTTACATAGTTTTTTAAAATTGTGGCCACATATAGTTGTTTCTATGTTCCAACTTGAGAGTCGTTTTCTAAATTTTTTTTTTTATATAATTTGTTCAATACTACAATTAATATTTGCTCAAATGAGAGAATGTTGGACTATTCTAAATTGAGCTAACATTAATTATGGTTATTTTTTCTAAAACACGGGTTGGACCTAAGTCTGGATGAGACAAATATGGTAAGTCCAATAAAATTGTGATCTATCATGCATAAGCTAGTGGGCACCTATTGAATTAATGTGGTTTGACAGTATTTTGTGTGGGCCTGATTAGTCAATTGAGCCTTTTATGGAGGAGCTCAATATGACTAGGGTTTTAATATTTATAAAGGCTAAATTCTCTCTCTTCCCACCATCAGATTGGCTTTTCATAAAATTCTGTCATACAGAGAGTGGGTACAGAGAGAAAGACTTGCGCTAATACGTATTCTTCAAGATTACAACCGCTACTTCATTAAGGTCAATCAACCATGGAGCAAACAGGTAAATTTCACATCCTTCTTAAATCTTGAATCTTAAATAATGTTAATGTTCCTATATTCACATATAATTCTTGGTCATACTTTATGATTGATTTTATACTTACACCCTATTGTTTCATCATGACATAAGACATTGCAAACCACCCTTTTCATTCCTAAGACCACAGCCAAGAATGAGCCAAGATCCTAGTAATGCCGACACTCCATATTCTTCATGTTTTCTTGGTTGATCAACTCAGGAAAAACCATTGATGTCTTCCAAGAATCACACATTTAGAATGATGATTCTAAGCAAAACCAGACTTTTCGCTATCTTTAACTCTTTGATTTGTGAGGAAAAGGTAAAGATAGGTGATGCGGATCGCATAGCTGACGAGTACTTGGAGACGCGACAGCGGCGATATACCCGGGCCGGTGGTCGGTAAACTTTAATCGACCATAACTTTTGACTTGTAACTCCGTTTCGCCATTATAATATATTTTTGAAAAGGTATCGACGAGCCGGAGAATTTGGCCTAGGAAATCGCGAAAACATGCTTCTAAATACGGTTTTGGGCCTATTTTGTGTTTTAGGCTTATTTTTGTGGGCTTTTTGTCAGTTTTCCTTTTAACCCGGTTTTGTCCCGGGCCTAAGGTTTTGTGCCGCTTATTTATGTTCTTGTTTAAGACATTTTCAGCAGTTTTTTATAAATAATAAACTTGTGTGCATTTTTTTGCACTTTTTCAACCATTCAGTATTTTCTACGAAGATCAACGAGTATTTGATGCCTTAGAACCTATCATTCGTGGTGAATCAATAGGTTGCAGGACGACTCTGAGTCCGGTATTCGTGGTGAATCAACGGATTAGAGTTTATTTTCTTGTTCTCTTAATATCCGCTGTATCAATAGGAAAAGAAAATGAAGTCAAAGAAAGCTAAATTTTTTTCTTATATTTGATTGGATTAAGAAAATGAGAAGAAAATAAACAGAGATTTTGACCCAACAAAAAAAAAAAAACCCATTTTATGTGTATTACCATAGAAAATATTAAAAGAACATGTATAAATAATATCATTTTACTTTCATTTTATGTTCTCCGACAAACCCAAATCCAAATCTTCTAAACATAGCATTGAAGTTCATCGGGTGTGGATTGTGATAGTTGTACAACGGGCGTAACACTGCAACAACAGAATGAAAGATGAATTACTCCGAGAAACAGCAAGAAAATACAAAAGACCTTAGTTTATGCAAAAACGTTCTGGCCCAACGTTGTGACTAACGTGTTTGGGAATAAATAAAAAACCATACTTGAACCCAATTGTATATTTTTCCTTCCTACTACGCAGGTTTTGTTTTCCTCTTTTCACTTGTAAGAGCGAATCATCAATATTCAATACTGCATATTCTTCTATTATTGCTTTGCTTTAATTTGTGCTTAAGTCAATAATTCTTTGCTTTCTAACCAGTAAAAGAGAAAGCAAAAAGAAAAACTTAGAAAGAATCTTAAACAAGATCATTCAAATACGATACACCCCAATGTTGTGATCACTAGCGCTTTTGGAAATAAAGAAAACTGGAATCGAATCCAAGCATCTATTTTGCATCCTAGTATGGATGTTTCTTTTTCTCTTTTGGCATGTAAGAGGTAATAATCCCTACCATATAGCGTTCTTATGTTACTTTGCATTAATTTGTATTTAAGTGAATAATTCTTTGCTTTCTAACAAGGAAAAGCGAAGCAAAAAAAATTGATAGTAGCTTGAACAAGGTCTACAAAATGACTCGGCCCAATGTTGGATAATAAAGAAAACTGGAGTCAAACTCAAGCATTTTTTTTTTCTTTCTGCTATGAAGATTTACTTTTTCTCATTGGGAATGCAAGATAGAATAATCACTACTATACGTTGCCTTTATTCATATTCAAGTGAATAGTTCTTTGCTTCGAGACCAAGAAAAGAGAGCGAAGGGAAAATTAAAGAGAAGCTTGTATAAGGTCATGCAAAAACAGTTAGTTTTGATTTTATAACAAGCTTATCTTTGACTAAACTGGAAAAAGACATTAATGGAAGTGCATGAAATTAGCCTGAATACTTTACCCGCTATAAAATAAAATAAAATAAAAAAGAGACAACATTAAGTTGTCGGTTTTTTTTGCTAAGCAGCATTAAGTCATAATTGACTCAAGAAAAGAATTCCACTTCTTAAACATGAGATTCAGCCACCAGCCTTAAATTTAATTTTTTATTTTTTTTAGTGCTGCCTTTAAAAATTCATATTCAACGTGGTGCCACGTATAATTTTTAGCGCGATTATGAACAGAATTTGTGGGCAAAAATTGCATATGCCATAACGGTCATATTACATTTTGAAATTGGAGTGGACATTTATCATCAACTTATAAATAAAATAAAATAATTAGTCATTATTTTTCATGGACGACTCTTATTAATTTCCCTTCCGTCCTGTGCAGGTTGAAGTATACAGGGTAACTTTCCCTTACCTCTGCAAAAATTCCTCCACGGGTAGAGCCTGAGCAAATTTTGAGATACTTGAATAAACAAAGCAAGAAAGGGGGTAAACCTTTCTTGGCATCCCAGCAACACAAGCTCTGTGCGTGCAGATTTCCTTTGATGTGTGTATATATATATACATGCATCCCTGCTGACCAGCTAAGTATGAAACTTTTTGAGAGATATAAAGTAGTGGGATAACTTAATAGAGGAAGGAATTTATTAGCGGAAGTAACTTATAAGCAGCAGATGAGTCGGGAGGACGGACTCTGGAGAAAATATTCCTTGATCATGTGACATATTTTGTTAGTTTGTGATACTATATCAATAATGATGACGTAATATCACCGTTACATTAAATATTTTCTCGAACTATAAAAGGGGTAATTAAGAGGTGTTGTTAGTAGTCCCAGCTCCCATCCAAACTTTAATATCCATAACCTCTAGACTACTTATCTTCATTGTATCAAGTATTAGTGTTATTTACATTGATTTATCATTTTATTTAAACCTACGATTTTATCTAACTTTTAAAAAAAATTAATAAAATGAGAACATTGATTTGAATCGGATAATAATATTATTAAATTTTATTTATCAACACGTAGAGTAATAAAATAAAGAGTTTGAAGGATTCTGGATATTAAGATTTTGAAGGAGTTAATCTCGTTATCCCAAAGGCTCGCATAGGGGTTAAGACTTGGAATATAGAAATCTGCTCTCTTTAAGATCACATGTTTAAAACTTATTACGTTTTATTAACTTCTTGAGGCCCTATAATTATCTTGTTTATATTGGACGGAAAAACTATACCAGTATCGAAATTAATTGAGGTGCGCAAAAGTTAGCCAATAACTAGTTAGCAAAAACAAAGCCTGTAAAAAAAATTAAGTGGTGTTGTTCGGTGCTTAGAGGGCAAGCTGCACTCAGCAGATAGAAAACTTATGATTCGTCCACACGTGTGAACGACACGTGTGTGAAGATTGGCATAGAGACGTGGATATGTCTACCTGCTATGCTATTCTAGATGTATCTGTCATTCTATCTCTCCGATTGGGAAAGAAATTCAATAGGAATAAAGAAAACCGGAGTGGAACCCAGTCATATATTCTTGCTTCCTACTTCTTGAACGTTTTTTTTTTTTTCCTTTGTGACCAATTAAAGGGCGTTAAGAAAAGAATAACGTAGAGAAGCTAAAAAAAAGGTCATGCAAAAAGACAGGCTCAACATTGAATGTTATGATTAATGTGTTTAGAAATAAAGAAAACTAAAGTTGAATCCAAGAACATATCTTTGTTTCGAAGGTCCTTTTGCCTCTTTTGGCATGTAATTGCAAATAATTATTATCGTGTACCTTTATTCTATTGCTTTTCTGTTAATGAGAAAGCAAAAAAAAAAAGGAGAGAAGTTTGAACAAAGTTATGCGAAACAACCCCAGCCAACATTGGATGTTGGGATTAACTTGTTTCGGAATAAAGAATACTAGAATAAAATCCAAGCATATATATTTTTGAGTTCTAGTACAATCTTTTTTTCGCTTTTGACATGTAAGAGAATCTTGTTCAAGCATCTCTTTAATTTTTTTCTTTCTTTTTTTTGGCATGTAAGGGCAAATAATCACTATTATATATAGTTATTCTATTACTTTGCGTTAATTGGTATTCAAGTGAATAATTCTTTGCTTTCTAACTAGGAAAAGCGAAGCAAAAAGAAAAATAATAGTAACTTAAACAAGATCATGTAAAATGACTCAGCCCAATGTTAACGTGTGAGGAAATAAAAAAAAATTGAAGTCAAAAGTCAAACATAGTAATTATTTCCTGGTATGAAGATTTACTTTTCATCTTTTTTTACTATTATATATTATTCTTTTGTTACTTTGAGTTAAGTTGTACATAAGTGAGTAATTCTTTACTTTCTAACTTGGAAAATCAAAAGAAAAAGAGAAAAGATAGTAGCTTGAACAAGGTAACACAAAACGACTTAACTCAATATTGGATGTTGTGATAAATGTGCAAGGGAATAAAGAAAACTGGAGTCGAACTCAAGCATATTGTTTTGCTTCCTGGTATAAAGAAATTTTTTTTTTCTCTTTTGGATTGTCGAAGGGAATAATCACTATCATACATTGCTTTTATTCACATAGAAGGGAATAATTCTTTGCTTCCATAACAACAAAAGAGAAAGCAAAAAAAAAAAATTAAAGAGAAGCTTGTAACAGTAATTTGGGCTTTGTAATGGTTTGTCTATAACTTTATCGGTGAGTAGATTAGTTGAGATATGCATAAATTGACTCGGTCACCGACCAATCAACATTAAGTGGCAGGTCAAGGCTCAAGAGAAGAATTCCGCTTCTTAAACGTGAGAGTCAGCAACCCACCTAGAGAAGTTGAACTTAATTTTTGGTTTTGAGTGCAACCTTTAAAGCTTCATATTCAATGTGGTGCCACTTATCATTGTTTTTATTGCGATTATGAACAGAATTTGTGGGCAAAATTGCATATGCCATAACGGTCATATTACATTTTGAAATTGGAGTGGACATTTACCAACAACTTATAAAAAAAATAAAATAAAGTCATTATTTTTCATGGTCGACTCTTATTAATTTCCCTTTCGTCCTGTCCTGGGCTGGTTGAAGTATACAGGGTAACTTTCACCTCTGCAAAAATTCCTCCGCGGGTAGAGCCTAGAACAAATTTTGAGATAATTCAATAAACAAAGCATGAAAGGGGGTAAACCTTTCTTGGCATCCCGGCAACACAAAGTTCTCTCCCTGCAGATTTCATTGGATGTTTATTTATGTATATATATAGATATATATCTACCTGCTAACCAGCTAGGTACTTGGGAACCGGACGAGGAGATCAAATGGAGGAGATCAAAAAGTTGTGCTCGGCATTCATGAATGGCGAATGGGATACGATTGTGAAGATATACAAGGACCATCCTCTGCCGGAGGTTCAAGGCGCCAAGATCACTCGTTCAGGGGACACAGCTTTACACATGGCCGTGTACGAAAACAGAGAGAAAATCGTGGAGCAATTAGTAAACGAGATGAAACCAGAGAGTATGGAAGGCTTGAGGAACGAAAGAGGGAACAATCCTCTCCACGTCGCGGCAAAGATGGGGAACGAGAGAATTTGCGGTTGCATTGCTCTTCGGCAGCCTGATCTCATCGGAAGTCGCAACGAAGACGACGAGACTCCTCTCTTGTTGGCAGCTCTCCATGGTAAGAAACATGCTTTCATTCGTCTCCATAACATATGCTGCTCACAGGAAGGCGGCGGGGACAAGATCTACGGATATGGTAGAAAGAGCGACGGCAGCACTGTCCTTCACTGTGCCATCGACGGAGAGTATTTCGGTACTCACTAATCATGTTTTGCAATTTCCTCAACGGCTATTTTCAAGTATCCGCAGGAAACTCACTAATTATGTTTGCTTTTTTTTTTTTTTTTGGTGCTTTTGGCAGATTTGGCTTATCAAATAATTCGCGGCTTCCCCAGATTTGTTAACTCTGTTGACGAAAGAGGGATTTCGCCTCTCCATCTTCTGGCCGGGAAGCACTCTGCATTCAAAAGTAGTAGTCGTCTTACATGGCTGCAGAATATCATTTACCACTGTAAGCATTAACAATTTCTGCCAACCAAAAAACTGACTCCTAATGAATACTAAATTAGTGAATGGCGGCGGAAATGGTGGGTGGTCATAGGTTGAAAAAGTTTAAATGAGTGGAATTTGATGGATACATGACCATAGATTGAGTTTGCCAGCTCTAATTCTAATTAAACAATCTATTTTGGTTGATCATTAAGTTACTAGTGTGATAAATTTTTTTTTTTTTTTGGGTACTTAATAGTGTGATTCTGGCCTGCGGAGTTGAATGTCAACAATATATATATATATATATAGATATAATCAACTACATACAAAAAAATTGAAAAGAGGGTATGAAAGAGTATGCTTGTATACACCTATATTCGTTACCATTGGACCAGAGAAATTAACATTTTTTATTTATTTTGATTTGCAAGGTATACCCGCTGAGAAGCAAAGGCAGGATCATGTTCCCCCTACTTATTCGGGACTGCTAGAGGATTCACCTAGTATGTATATTCAATTGATTTGATTTTAGTCATCCATGACAAATATACTTTATAGAATTGTCTCCTTCCTCTAAAACTAAAATCATGCTTGCACCACTAATTCAGTTTAACAGTTGGGTTAGCCGTAATAAAAAATTAAAAAATTAAAAAAAAATCATACGAAGGGTTGTTCGTGTAAGTTAATCCTACATAACATATAGATAGATATATATATATGAATGTGTCCGAGATACATAACTATGATACTGTTAGTGGTTAAATTATTAATCTTTCTTGTTGATTAGGAGTTTGGAGGATAAAAGATTTGTTTTTCCCAAAACAAATCCGGGAGATGAAGAAGAACCATGTGTGTGCTTACCAGATCATGAAAATATTTCTCCAACATGATTCTAATCATGATTATAGAAGTAACGGAAAGCGACCAACAAGGGACGCGGACGAAGAAGAAGAGATCGAATATTGCGAAGTAAACGCTGAGATCACCAGAGCCTACAAGGAAGAAACCCGCAAGGCTACATCTCGAAAGGGAAAGACTAAGAAAACAACCAAAAAAAAGAAAGGTACTCGTTGTCCCAATTGTTCTCCTCTCTCTCTCTCTCTCTCTCTCTCTCATAGGTACACAAGCAGGTGATTAACATTGCAAAGCTTACTGAAATTTGGGGACAGATGGAGAAAATTTCTTGGAAAGCAACCAAAAGAACCAAAAGAGGAAATCCAAAGGTTCTCATTATCCAAGTTGTTCTGTACTCTCTTCTTCAAGGGAAAAAAAAAATTATACCTTACTTTTTGGCTGATTATTGAAATTCAATCTTACTGGCATGCAGAAGAGACAGCAATATTAATTGCAGCAAAGAACGGTATCAGTGAAATGGTAAGGGCGATCCTTGAGTATTTCCCTGTGGCCATACATGACATGAACTCGGAGGGGAAGAATTTGATGCAGTTGGCAGCGGAAAACAGGCAACACCTTGTCTACCAGTTGTTACTACAAAGCCAACATATCCCGATTAATTTGCTCCGCAATGTGGATAACAAAGGAAACAATATATTGCATCTTGCTGCAATGCTCAACCCTAATCGGCCCTCGTTTGCTCCAAATTCTGTGCTGCAAATGCAATGGGAAACCAAGTCTTACGAGGTAAAAAGACCAATGTAGGCAAAAATTATATGATGCATAAACTCTCAATGAGAGTGACTTAGATTTTCCTTCAATTACATTGCAGTTTTTTAAGGACTCTACGCCGAAATATTTGTTGGCTGCCCAAAACAACAGGGGCATGACCCCGGACGAGGTTTTCATGGAGACCCACAGAAGAGTCTTAAAAAATGACACCCTGTGGCTAATGAAAATCTCAGGATCAGGCGCCATAATTGCAGCACTCATTGCGATGGTGGCCTTCGCCACATTGGCCATACTGCCAGGCGGCGTTATTGGAAACAAGGCCGAACCGGTTCTGAAAGACCAGGGCGTGTTTAAGGTCTTCGCCGGCTCATCACTCGTAGGGCTTGGCTTTTCCCTGACAGCAGTGGTCATGTTCCTCGCCACTCTCACCTCTCGACACCAAGCCATGGATTTCCGCAATGACTTGCCAAGGAAGCTTCTGATGGGTTTGACGGCGCTCTTCATTTCCATAGCTTCCATGCTGGTATCTTTCTGCTGTGGACGTTTCTTTATCTTCAGATCCCTAGTTGCTGCTGAATATGCAGTTGCCTTTCTACCGGTGGCGGTTTTTGCCATTGCGCAGTGCCCACTCTACTATAAGCTTCTTTTGACGACCTTTAACAAGGTGCCTGAGCGTGGATTCGCAGTAACAACCTAAATTTACTTCTTATATATGTATGCATGTATATACACATCTGTATATGTGCGTATGAAATCTCCCAGCTTCCTTCCTTGAGTTTGAGGACAACTAAACGTTGAAGTGATGAATTCCTTGTACTTTATATCAATATATATGTGTGCTCTCTATTGTTTCATATTTTAGTTAAATACAAAGGAAAAAGTAGTCAGGTAAGTAATCATGACCTTTCAAGGATATGTTCTTAAAAGATCATCATTAAATACCAGAAGTTTTTAGGGGTCAATATCATATATAGAAAAATAAAAAAAATTTCAATGGAAAAAGTGACTTGGCAGGTATACACTCAATATTTTACATTTGAAGATAACGAGATCAAAGCGAAAGCAATTAAATTGGCCAGACAGAGTTTGACAAAGATAAACTCCTTTTAGGGAAATTTTGGAAGCGGTGAGCGAATTTATTTTAAGAAAAATGATACCCATAATTTCGTTTTTCATCGCAATTTCTCTCTCTAGATTCCCTGTGCATTTATTGAAGCGGATCCGACTACATTATGTCAAAAAGTGAAAAAAAATATGATAAGAAATAAAATTATGTATATATGATATTGCTCTATATTTTAAAGACTAATGTTATACAACCATTAATTTCATAAATAATTTATATATATATATATATATATAAAATAATGTGTTTGAATAATAGTCATTTATTTTAAAATAAAACACTTATTATTGTAACTTAAAAAAGAAAATTATTGTCGAATTATTTTGATAGAATTTTTTTAAAAATTTTCTTGAAGGATAGCATTTCTCTTATTTTAAAAAGAGGAAAGATTAGAAGTTTTGCTTCGTACAGAATACCATGACAAACTATAATGATTGAAACCAGACAAAGCCTCGACCACATGTTTCTTTTGAGCTTGGGTTGAGCTTAAATTCTTGGCTTCCTGACCCGAGCAAAATATTGGCAGGCTTTTATTTGGGCCGGAACCTAATTTGACGTCTTTATACAACAGGTCATACAGGCTGGGAGAACCTATCTCTATCAAGACAATGGCCCAAAACATGTGACCCGAATGCATGGTCAAAATAGATCACATTTTTAGCAGTATAATTGACGGGAAAAAAGAGGTGGGCCCACGTGATGCTAAAAGAAGGAAGGGAATCGATGGGAAGCTGCAACGTGGCCATCTCTCCGTCGATGTAAATAGGTCCCATCAGAAATTATCGGTGAATGGAAGTGCGAAGAAATGACTGAAGAGATGGGAAGGAAGAAAGAGAAGCAGTAAGCAATGATAAGTTGCAATGCGATGCTCCATAATAGACCACAGTCTAATAGGAGCCCCACTGAGTGGTCCAAGTCTCCGAGAAAATGAGAAGACCGTAATTTCGGAGATCTACTAGGACAGAATTGTAAAAAAATACCGGGCAATTACGTGGCGTCCTGGGGTTGCAGCCCCAATATAGAAAAGGGC
Organism: Euryodendron excelsum; assembly: GCA_033060915.1. Lineage (NCBI taxonomy): Eukaryota > Viridiplantae > Streptophyta > Magnoliopsida > Ericales > Pentaphylacaceae > Euryodendron > Euryodendron excelsum. The sequence goes on from CM065382.1 coordinate 3,405,455, forward strand.
CTGAAACAAATCGGCGACGCCGCGGCCAATTTTCCGAAACTCGGACACTCACTCTCTTTTTTACTCACCTGAAAAAATAAGAGACGAGAGAAAAAAAAAAAAAAAAAAAAAAAAGGAAAGAAAGAAACCCCAAAGTTCAAACGTATTTGGCAAAAGCGAATCGGTCGAAGTCACTAATCTCTGAAACTCAAGGGAAAAGACGGAGCACCGCCCGGTCAATTGTGGCCGGAATCTGTCACCATGTCACTGGAAGAAACAGTTTCCCGGTCAACACTCGACAAACCTCTCCACCAACTCACTGAAGAAGACATTTCTCAACTCACTCGAGAAGATTGCCGCCGATACCTCAAAGAAAAAGGTTTATTTCTCTCTCTTTCTCTTTCTATACATATACATATACATATATATATATATATATATTATTTATGATAAAAGAAAAAAGGAAGTTGAATTTTAAAGAAAAGTGAGTAAACCACCGGCACGTCGAAGGCTAATCCGACGGTCCGTACAGGTATGCGACGGCCGTCGTGGAACAAATCGCAGGCGATCCAACAAGTCATCTCGCTCAAGAAGCTCCTGGAGACGGCGTCGGATTCAGAAGCAGGAGCTCAGAAGAAGCTCTACATTCCTAGCCCTGAAAATCCACATCGTGTGCGTTTCAATCATCATCTCCCTCACTAACTCACCCACACGCACTCTCTCTCTCTCTCTCTCTCTCTCTCTCTCTTTGCACTTTCTTTCAGTACTTTACTAAAAAAGAAGGTCAAGACTCAAGAGTCAAGACATGTTTATATTTTTTTAATATTATTTTAATTCATTGATCCACCAGTAAGCTGTAACTGTACATGTTCATTGACAGATTAAATAATCCTAAATAATGATGATATGTAGGTCCCCAAAGCGACGATTGTTGATTCACCGATTTGTGTACCGGCTGAAGAATCGGTTCCGTACCGGCAAAAAAATCCAGAGAAACCCGACCTTTCCGGCGATTTGTCGGGACGTCTTGTTGTCACTGGCAATGACTCAATTCCTTCCAGGTCTTAATTTGTTATGCATACATTACATATACTACTAATCTTAGAACATGGCAAATGTGTTCTGCATTCAGTAAGTGGTTACCCCTTTGAACAGCATTTTCCAAATGTTTTGAGGATTGGGGAGCATAGAGGCTCTACCTGCACTAGTTTTCTAGTGCACATTGGCCTAGGGAGTTTCAAAGCTATCAAAAATTAACTATTAAGTGACCTAAATTGCTGAAATTATTTTTGTTGGTCTTCTCAGGATAGTTAGGTTGATCAATTGCTTAAATAGGGTGTTCACTTGATAAGAATTTACTTCAGGTTGACTCTTGTATTCCTTGGGACAGTGGGATTTGGATTTGTCTACTTGCTTTCAAGAGGCTTGTGGAGGTATGCCTCATCCTAAATGAATGAATTCACTCATGCTGTATTTGGAACCCGATGTATCAAGTGAAAAGCAAAAGAAAAGAAAAAAGTGAGGAAAAGAGAACAAAATGAAAGAAGATTTATGTTTTTTTCCCTTACCTTTTCCTTTTTCTTTTTCTTTTTCATCGCCAAATCCTTGATCCAAACACAACATCAAGGATGGATTTTTGGAACGAGGTTGGTAGGGGACATAACCTCCCTTACATTCGAATTTCCCTTCAACACTGTAATTATTAATCCAATTTGTTTCCCAAATCTCCCCCTTACCCCTTGAGGCAAAGACCTTTAATGTACATGTACTCAATGCTATAGACTGTAAAAAGATAAATCCTCTCAGCCTCTTAGCATTAGGTGTCTCCTTAATCCACAATGCCGATAATTAGAAAAGGTTGTGCCTAGTGCAGAAGGCTCCCGAAAGCAGGACCTGGGAGAGGTAATAAGTAGGTAGATTTATCTCGGCTCTTTTTTCAGTTTTGTCTCATTTATTAAATTTGCAAATCTCAGCATCCAGTTTCTCCTATTATTAGGTAAATACTAATGAGTCTCCTAACTAGGATTACTAGCTTTACTAGGATTACTAATGAGTCTCCTAACTAGGATTACTATCTTTATTTGTTAGCAGTTCTTTTTAACTTACTGACAAAATTTATATGTGACTCTATCATTAGCTCTTCTTTTGGATTCCTTTTCTGTCCAACAGTTATTTTCATGGAACCAAACCCAGTCATTAATCCAGCTCTCGATTATTTCTTAACGTTTTAATCTCTGGATATGGATGCATTTGAGAATATTGATATATTAAACAAGTATCATTATAGTATCAGCCTCTTTTTTTTTTTTTGGTTAAGCTTGTACACACATACTCTTTTTTTTTTTTTGTTAAGCTTATACACACATACACCCAACAACCCTTTAATATGGTATTACTCTATATATAAATGTGTTCTGCTTGTATTTTCCCTTGGGAATGAGGTGTTATTAAATATTGAAATGTTGTTTGATACTTTTGGTGCTAAAGATCTTTAATGTCAATTGTCTGTAATCTTAATCATCTACTCAAAATTTCATTTTTAATTTGGTTTCTAGTACAATATTCCAACTTCCTCAAATGTTTTGTTTGAGAAATCAAGGTGCAGTCCTTGAGTTATGCATGATTTATGTACACGTACATATTACGTCAATATATAACTATGAGTAATTTATATAAGTAGTACACATTACATAGATTGATACATGTGCACTCTTCAATCCCCGTAAGAAAATTTGTGTGCCCCAGCCCTGAACTATTCAGTCTTGAGTCTTGTATTTATGTTAGATCTATTGTCATTCTTCATCCAGGGCTCCTGATCCAGTGAACTTAAAGATCCTTCCTTTTCTTGAAATTATGTCTATGAAGGCAAAGTGGATAGCTTCTTGCTTCTTTAACTAGAGTTCTAGGACAACCTCATGGCTCCATCGGGGCAAACTGATTGCCAAAACACATTTTAATATCTGCGGAAAAAATCTTATCAAAAAGCAACCATCAGGTTTACGATACTACTGATTCCCAATGGAAGCTAACTTTTTTGTTGCCACCGTCCCTGTAGAATCTAATTGGTAAATTTTATCAAGAGATCGTGAGATAGACATTCTTTGACATCATGTCTAGTAGGTGATTCTGTTTTGTCTACCAATTTCTCCACGCCGGCATGTATTTGAGTGAGCAGGAGTGAGATGCAAGAGAGATCGCAAAACACGTAACATAACGTATGCCATTAGCTAGGATTCACTTCGAAGGATTTGGTAAGTAGACATGTCTGGAGGACTCCGGTTAAATTAGGCTTGTTGTATGTTACCTTGAACTGAGTTATACCTATCGCTTAGAAGGTTTGAGAGGATATAAAGAAAAATATTAGTGAAATGTTTAAGATACATTATTTCGTTATTTAGGATTGGATATGCCAATTACACAAGCTCATTCACATAAGTCATTACTAGCTGATTGTATGGTAGTTTTAATGATTAACTGTCATTCTGTAAAAACTTAGTTAGGCCATTAGTCATCTACTTGATCACATGTTTGCACAACCTAGTGGATGAAATTCTATAGCTCCTGTCCAAGATTTTTGCAGTCATAGTTTCTGCTTTCTTATTTTGGGATTTTGCTGTGATGTTTTCTAAACTTTTGATAATCTATTTATAACTCGACTTCAACTCTTGTTATCTGTGATCCTTAGGCCTAATAAAAGTTTTTCTGTACATCTGGGCATAATGTACAGTTTTACTTATGTGGAAACTACTTGCATTTATCTCAGGTTGTACCTTACAATCCAAATTAACTTGTAATTGTGCAAAAGTGTATATTTATGCCTGTGTGGGTGGATAATGCTTACATTCCTTCCAAGAAAGACATGACAGACTTATTTGTTTTAATTGGTTTCAAACAGTGAAATTTTCCCTGAAGAACCCAGAACCTCAAGTTCAACAAATGAGCCAGTAGGACAAATGACAATATTCTATTGTGGCAAAGTGAATGTCTATGATGATGTGCCTGCTGAAAAGGTATAGAAGCTTCGCCTTCTGCGTGAATTTATGAGATTATTCTGATGGTATTCTGGGACTCTAATGTGACCAATATATCTAGGCACGAGCACTGATGCAGTTTGCTGCATGCCCAGTCCAATTACCTTTGGAAGATCCATTTGATGCAACTACGGCAAGACGACCTTTGCCAGGCCCTTTACAGGCTGCAAGTGTCAAAGTCAGCCCAGATTCTCCTGTTGTGATCTTGCCAAACTCACAAACTGGTAATTTAGAATGTACTAAGAATCCTCTCCCTTAGTTTTCGTCATGGTAAATGAAACTCCCAGCTTGGAATTTTTTAAGATTTGGATCATTTCCCCACGAGCAACTTGTCTGGTAGGTATTCTTGGTACCTGGATGGAAAAAAAACTTGGCTGACACAAGCAGTGCATTGTTTGTTTGATTCAATAAGTGGCCTGATTTGACTTGTAGGTGATGGTGGCATGGAAGCATTCACAGAATATTGGATAACTGTTATGTGATTAATAGTTGTGCCTGTACTTAGTATTAATATGTGATGTTGGATTGGCTTTACAGTGAACATGACTGACCACTGTCGACTGCACAGAGAAGAAAGTGGCATATTTCGTGAAGACAACCCTGGTAAATGCTTCTTTTACCATTGCTTCATTGGATTTTACATAAATATGAATAACAGATTGCTATCATTGTACCTCCTTAGCGCAATGATGAACGTGGGGAGTTTGTATTTTGGGTTGCAGTCCACTAGCAATGGGCTATAGTAGCCCTCCCAAGCGCGTAGATTTGCTCCCACCCCAGATAAGGCACAATTTGATACTAGGTCTCTAGTATTCCTGCTAAGAAGATTTACCAAGAAAGACAACTGGCATCATCTGTTGTGGGAGTTAAAGTTCACATTGTAATGAGAACTACTTCAACAGAAATGTGATAGCATAGACTTAATGCACTTATTATTTGAAGTCCTTTCTCATCTGCATTGCCTAGTTTTTAAGTGAAAAATTCATGGCCTTAAGAATTCTAGAATCTCTACAACAGGCTACAGCAGGGTAGCACAAATCTCGTTAAATATTTTCTGGTGTGATTTGTGGTGTGGTCTCACCCCATTTTCTTAATCTATCTACTGCCATAACAACAATTATCCTTCAGCTTTGCCTGTGTTAGAGAATTTACCGCAGTTAATCATGAGAAGTCAAGGGTCAGCTGGAGAGTATTTTACCCAATTTTAGCACTATCGTGGGTTTTTTGTGCCTTCTAGATTCAAAGGTCATCATACTTCCTTTCACAGTTGAACTGCTTTTTTTAGCTGGCCTTCATCTTGCCTTTGTGACACCTTAAATAGAACCAATCACTGTTCTGCAGCTATAGTGGCCAGATTTCCCCCCGTACTGTGCTTGCAATTATTTTCTCAGTTGCACACAACTGAACCGTGTGAAACATTGTTCATTTTGCTTGTGTTGTTGGGGGAGGGGTCTGTTTAAGAAAAATAATTTAAAGAAAGTTTAGTCTTTTTGATAAGTAACATTCCATTAAGGATAACATTCCATTTAGGAAGGCATCAAGGGGAATGCGGCCTCTGTACAAAAGAACAAAGATAACACAGAGCGGCATCAATGCACCTCAAAAAGAACCCAAGCACCTCCTCAAGTATCAAAAAGCTCTTCAAAATCAAAAAATTGGTCAAGAGTTTGGTTAGCAACCCCTGACTACTAATAATACAATTAGCTTAATAAGACACTATTCACTTTTGCCCACGCTCTTTCCCTGCCAGTTAGAGAGATGATTTCTCACTCCAAAAGGGAACACCCACTCTAGCCCAAACCAACACAAAGCCAGCCAGCGCCCAAAGCTCTCTAGCCACTGTACAGTGAATGAGGAGATGATTCACAAATTCACCTTGCTGATTGCGCATGCACTCCACTTTCCTCCTCCGAATCAAGTTGTCCAAAGTCAGGATCTTACCATGCATAGCACACCGTACCAAAAAGGCAACCTTCATGGGAGCCTTAAGGCCCCGTATACCTTTTCAAGGAAACGCTGAGTTTGCACTTGCCACTCATCAATGAAACCTGTGGCAATCTATCAAGCTCTGTAGAATTGAATTGATTTGTTTTCTCCCTGGTTTATGATATATATGAATTTAAGTTTGACATTTTGACCAATGATAATGAAAGGAGATATGAAAAGATGAGATAAGCTGGCTACCTAAGTATTTGAACTTTTCGCATGTGTTTTCTTGAAATATGCTCCTGCACAAACTTCTAATGAAATAAGCAACCATTGGATAAAAACCAATACATTAAGGTGTATTAGAAATAGTAGAAGTCTTTTCGCTCAATCAGTCAGGTAGATTAAAGATGTGTGATGACAAAAACCCATTAAGCTTTTTGTATATAATGACAACTTGAGTGGTATCCTTTGATGTTCTTCATGAGATCCTCTTTTTTCTTTCTAATTTTTGTAGCTGAAGGTCTGGGAAGCAGAAAAGCATCAGTGCTAAGATATCTTGAGAAGCGAAAAGACAGGTATCTTAAATGACTAAGCTGCTCATCCTGACAAGCATATAGATATAGAAAGAGTTCGTTTTGCTTCTCTTTTTTTGTCACTCACATCCCTGTTAGGTGAAGGTTCAAGAGCAAGAGAAAGGTAGCAACACCATCTGCTGGCTTGGATATTTACTTAAACCATCGGATGGGGAATCAGACCCAGAATGAGCTCTCAAACAGGAACGATGCATGCTCCCCAACCCATATCAGACCACCCAACACCCCTACACGGTGCAGCTCAATGGAGAATGCCAATCTCTCAGCAGGTTTCAATGTCAAAGGTAATGTTTTTGTTGCTTCTGTTTCGCACTTGATGGCCATCCCGTTTGTTTTTATTTGTGGATGATTGGAAGAACGGTCTAATTGAAACTACTACTAAACTATGTGTTGATCATCAGTGTGGAGTTGTGTAACTCCTCTCTTCAAATGTTTTTGTGTTTTTCTTTGTTTTTATTTTTTATTTCTGGGTAGGTACTAACTTTGAAATGGTGGTGATAAAGGATCTGTAATGATCTAATAATGCATTTCAGATATGCTAGAATGAATTTGGGGAAGCTGGTTTTGGTGGGCCATATCAGTGGTTTATCTTCTAAGTTCTAAGCACTTATGGGCTCCATATCATTCAAGATGGCTTGTGAAAAAAGACGAAGGATGCCTAGAAATGTAAGCTTCCTTGTAATATCTTTATTTTGGGATGTAAGAACTACATTCTGCTTGCTGCCATTTGAGTTAAACTGAGGTGTCTTAATCGCCAAACCCAGTGACATGTCGGAGACAATGATACACATTTACAGTTCCCTGGGTTTCGAAGGTTCCAAGGTCTAGATAAGAACATAACCAAAACCTCCTTTTCTTTTGAAAGCGAGCGTCAGTCAAATCACATTTGAGTTCGAAATTTGTCGGCAGAAGTGTGAAACTGTCAACCGCGCTCTTCTGTACTTTAGAGGAAGTACCATGTGAGAAATAGGATTTTTCATCTTCCTTCTTCAAAGCTTTAATCTGGTCAAGTATGATTCAGTATTACTTAACCTTTTTTAATTCTACATTAATATCAAATTACCCCTTCTGGTAGTGATTTGATAGAAAAATAGATGGATATTTGTCATGTGGCTTGCATGTGACTCAAAAAATAATGATTTTCTAGACAAAATTAACCTAGCATTAAAATAGAGGAAGCCATTTTTGGATAAAATTATTATTAGAAGATAAGGAAAATTTACACTTAAATGGGTTTGGTTGTTTGGGACAATTTTGAAAAAATTGTGGATAAGAAAAATTGCGAAAGAGTCAACAGGCATAAGTAAATGTAACTTTTTTAGTTTAGGAAGGTTAAGTGATATTAGAGATAAAAGTATAATTAATTTTTTTCCAAATCACGATTATAAAATCATTATCCTATTCCTGAATGTTTGAACCGAATACAACTCAAATTTAGCATTAAAAAAACCATGTTGAGAGAGGTAGAGGGGAAAACATTCGGTAATCTATCAATTTTTAGTACTTATATTTCTATTAAATTGTACTTTAGTAACATTAATTTATTACAAATGAAGACTTAAAAAATAAATATCAATTATGTCGCATGACAAAGTTAATAGGCATGCGTTCAAAAAACTTGGTATGACTTTTTCCTGAGGTGGAGGGCTTGGAACTCTGGACTACTATTAAACAGGGGTGTACTTGGTTAATGAACTAGAAAAGAAATGTAGTAATAGTGATTTTGGTAAAATTTTGATACGCCTAAGAATCTGAAAGGCCTAGAACATCTGGCATTTGATGGTGTGAATGTGATTGGTTGAAAGGGTAGCATGTGCTGCTTGCTAGGGGGTGTTTGGGAATGTCTTGAATGTGCCAACTCATACATTCATATTCATACAAATCTTCCATAAAGCCACGCACGTGTCATACTTCTAGGCACAGGGCTTGTAATTAAGGGACCTTGGACCATCCCAGACCATTCAATTCAATATAAATGACCCATGAATGATGGAATAAGTAGAGAGAAAGTTATCAATAGAGAAGGCTATAGTTATGTGGACACAGCTTTTAAGTTATACATTTAATAATTTTTTCTACTTTTGGCAATTATGTGTATATGTATACACAACCCATGTTAAATGCATTTTAGATGCAAAAAAATGTTAACATCAGCCGCGGTCTAATCAAGTGCGGCTGATGCTTGCATTTAGGTGGGTGGAGCATTGACTCTGGTCTGAGCATTACATGGAAGGCCCTCTCTTCTAGTGCTCAATTTATTGCCACTATTCAATCAATCATTATATATTAAATTCAAGGGAGCTCATCTTAGCAAAAAAAACCACCATTGATGGTGACAACAAAACCAGGGTAAAACGGTAGATTTAACAACTTTTTGGACTTTTGGCAATTTTATATATATATATACACCCATGTTAAAGGCATTTTAGCATGTAAAAAACTGCTAACATCAGTGGCTCTGGTCGAACAAGTGCGACTGATGCTTGCAATCAGGTCGGTGGAGCATTGACTCTGGTCTGAGTATTACATGGAAGCCTCTCTTCAAGTGCTCAGTTTATTCCCACAATTCAATCAAGCATTATATATTAAATTCAAAGACGCTCATCTTAGCAAAAAGAACCACTGTTGATCGTGACAACAAAACCAGGTTAAAACGGCACCGTCTTAGCTTTAAACTACCTGATACGCCGTCGCTTTCTTACACCATCAAATCCAAAACTATACTCCCAACTTACAAAGCAGCAGTGCACCTGCAGTCTTACTGGTCTCCCAACGGAAATGAAAGTGGAAGAAAGGCGGAAAAAAAAAAAAGGAAAAACATTTCCTTTTACCAAACGAAAGAAAGAAAGTGAAAGTTTGAATTTTTTGTCCTTTTGGATTCCTTCTCTTTGATCTCTCACCCTCTCTGCAGCTCTGCTTCCCCAATTTTTTTGATCTGGGTTTGTAACCCAAAGCGAGGAGAATTAGTGGGTTTGTTTGATTTCTGTTGGTTAGAAGTTTGAACTTCATTTGGTTGCTTTTCTAGTGATTGCATTCCAAAAAAGGTTAGTGGGTCTCTCTCTTTCTTATCTTTTTTGGTTTTGTGGTGTTTGTTATCACGAGATTCGGTGGACTTGAAGGTGGTTCAGGTTGTATTTCTGGTAGAGATCGTATCTAATATTTGGTGGGTCTTTGGCCTCTTCTGGTTTGTTATTGTCGTTTATTATGAAAAGAATTCCACATGTCTCTTGATTTTTGGCAAAAGGTAAAGCGTTCTGAGTTTTGCTCCATTCTTTCTGTTTAAAAGAAAGAACAGATTTAGATGACTCTGATGGCGTACATCAAGTCTTCTTTTTTATATTCTTTTCTGGAAATTTGGGTTGTATCATTAGTAGGAACAAACCCCTACTGGGATTTTGAGTCTATATTTATTTGTATTTGATTTTAGTATTTATTTTAGAATTTCTGTTGCTTGGTGGTTTGGAAGAGATTTTTAGTTGAGCCAAGGGCAGTGTTTGTGAACAAAAGCAGCAGTTTTAGTTTCCATATCTGCCCATTTTTGTGTGTTGGAGTGAAATCCATCTGGCTATTGTGGAGATCTGGGACTTGTTTCATCTCTTATGTCCCATGAGGACTTTCTTTCCCTCCGAATCTTGTAAAGAAGCACAGCTCAATGCTTTCAATCCGCAGTCATGGCTCCAAGTTGAAAGAGGGAAACTTTCCAAATTCTCATCTCAGTCTTCATCTTCCATGTAAAGCTCTGCTTCTCAACTCTCTTTCAAAGTATTATAATCTTTCTTATGTTTTCATTCAACTAAACTATGCAAAAAAAATTCCTATTGTTTGTAGAGAATCTTTTATCAAGGTCCCTGAACCACCAGTTCTTCCATTCTTTAAACCTGTTGATTATGTAGAAGTTCTAGCTCAAATTCATGAAGAGCTTGAGTCGTGCGCTCCACATGGGAGGTCAAACCTCTATTTGTTGCAGTATCAGCTCTTTAAGGGCCTTGGGGAAGTCAAGCTGATGCGAAGAAGCCTTCAATCAGCTTGGATGAAGGCAAGCACCGTTCAGGAGAAGCTTGTCCTTGGAGCATGGTTAAAATATGAGAAGCAAGGTGAAGAGCTCATCTCTGACCTACTTTCCTCTTGTGGGAAGTGTGCTAAAGAGTTTGGGCCGATAGACATAGCCGCTGAGCTCCCTACCGATATAAAAGTGAGCTCCATTGGAGCTGTTGCGATGAATGGGAATTGGACTTCAAGAACTGTCTCTTTCTGGATTGGAGATGAGAAAATAGAATGTGATAGGCAGAAGATTGCGGGCCTGTCAGAACCATTTAATGCCATGCTTAATGGATGTTTCACAGAATCACTTTGTGATGACATAGATTTGTCTAAGAACAATATTTCCCCATCAGGTATGAGGGTGATCAGGGAGTTCAGCCTGATGGAAAGTTTAAATGAAGTTGCCCCAAAGCTATTGTTAGAAATCTTGGTGTTTGCCAACAAATTTTGCTGTGAAAGGCTCAAGGATGCTTGTGACCGGAAGCTTGCTTCTTTGGTTTCCTCCAGACAAGATGCAGTGGAACTAATGGAATACGCTCTTGACGAGAATTCCCCCGTCCTTGCTGCATCATGTTTGCAATTGTTTCTACATGAACTTCCTGACTCTCTCAATGATAATCAGGTAGTTCAATTACTATGCAATGCTAATAGGCAACATAGATCGATCATGGTTGGGCCAGCATCGTTTTCGTTATATTGTTTGTTGAGTGAAGTTGCCCTGAACTTGGATCCTCGGTCAGATAAAACAGCTCTTTTCTTGGAGAGACTGATAGAGTGTGCTGCTACTAATCGGCAGAGATTGGTAGCACATCATCAATTGGGATGTGTAAGACTCCTGAGGAAAGAATATGATGAAGCTGAACAGCTCTTTGAGGCAGCTCTAAATGCAGGCCACGTTTATTCTGTTGTTGGTTTGGCCAGACTTGGTTACATTAAGGGCCACAAGCTTTGGTCTTATGAGAAACTTAGTTCTGTCATTTCCTCTGGTACTCCACTTGGATGGATGTACCAGGAGAGGTCACTATACTGTGAAGGCGATAAGAGCTGGGAAGACATTGAGAAAGCAACTGAATTGGATCCAACACTGACTTATCCATACATGTATCGGGCTGCATCCTTGATGAAGAAACAAAATGTTCAAGCTGCTCTTGCAGAAGTCAATCGGGTTCTTGGGTTCAAACTAGCATTAGAATGCTTGGAACTCCGATTTTGTTTTTATGTAGCTGTTGAGGACTACAAAGCAGCCCTTTGTGACGTTCAGGCAATTCTTACACTTTCCCCGCATTATAGGATGTTCGAGGGAAGGGTGGCAGCTTCCCAATTCCGTGTTCTTGTTCGCGAGCATGTCGAGAATTGGACAACAGCAGATTGCTGGCTGCAACTGTATGATAGGTGGTCTTCAGTTGACGATATTGGATCCTTATCCGTAATTTACCAGATGCTCGAGTCTGATGCGGCAAAGGGAGTTCTATACTTCAGACAGTCTTTACTTCTACTTAGGTATGTTCTGGTTAGTCTACTTTTGGGCATTTGGACTTAATTCGTTGAATCTTTTACAAGGTTCAGAAATTTTTATTTTCTTTTTGGAGCACAAGGTTGACAATCCACTTTTTCATTATGTGGATGTTTGCACATTGTACCATATCATAAAAGAACTATGTGAATCATTCTTGATTCCTCAAAATATAAGGGTGTAAGTAGCTATGTTGTTTAATATTACAGTGAACTCTACAGCATTTTAGAATTTCTGAAGTTATTTTGCTGAACTATTTATTTCCATTTATTCTATGCTATGTGGAACTCTTCTGCTGATAGCAGGTTGTCAATGTTCACAAATATCCATGTAAGCTTGACAGCAGTTCACATTCAGAGATGTCTTCCTTTTTTCACTGGAAACTGTCTAGAACATAGTTAGTAAATACTTGTATTATTCACGTATAATACTTGTATGTATGTATAAATGAATAAACTTCCATTTCCATCCAGATCTAAAACCTAATGAAAACTACTCATTTTTTTGAGTTGGAGCATATAGTACACGTATTAAACATTTTACGTATTATACTTGTGAAAAAAAAAACTTGAGTAAAAATTAGATATAATTAATATAATTTTAGCATATTATTAATTATATACTTAATATATAATTATAATAGTACAATTATTGACCATTAAATTCATTTGATTTTATCAATTATTAAAAAAAAATTTATATAGCTCATAATTTGTGTATCTTTTACTAGTATCATGTTATATATATTTGTGACATTTTTCTAATACTATATTTAAATTATTAAACATACTTTTCTATAACTTCTTATTAATACTCATAATATTAAATTAAAAATTAAAATTGACAAATTAACCCATTCTTATATCAAGTATTGATATAATAAAACAAAAAAATAAAATTTATTTATCTACCACTTTTTATAGTTGTTTGTTAATAATATATTTTAAAATTTTGATATATATGAGACAAAAATACTACTTACTAACATATATAAGAAGAAATTGCTTATAAATGTTACCATATATTTTGTTCCGACTTTTTAACTAATGTTCGTATGAATTTTTGACGTTGTCGTATTTTTATGCAGAATTTTGTTACTGTATTTTTTAAGAAAAATCATATTAAACCCGTTCGTATTCCTTACCGTTCTTTTGCCATTCCCATATTTTACTAACTATGGTCTAGAATCTATACACTTCCACTTTGCTGCAGAACCTATTAATAGTAACTAGATTCTCCTTTGGTTAGTGTTTACAGTTTATTGATGCAGAAAACATGTTAAATGTTTATCTGCTGACCAACATAATTTGGCTTAATAATTCTACTGCTCAAACAACCCCTTCCCTCTTTCTCCTCCTCTCTCTTTCTGCATGCACATACTGGAATGCAGACCATAAATACAAACAAGTTGATGTTATCCATCAGTTACCTACATTGGCATTTGGGAGATTTTCCATGTCAGAACCCCATATCCATGCAGTTGCCACAACTTTCCTTTATTATCCATCAACATGCATTCTAACCCCATTTAAAGTCACGTTAATTAATCCAGTCTAACAGTTTCCCCAAGGTAATGTTGGATCCTGGGTTATTTTTAGCAGCAGATTATCCTTCTGTCTTGAATTTGTTGCTTGGTTCATGTTCCAGAAAGTAAACAATAGAAATCATATAACAGGTCTCGCAACTAACAGAGAAAACTCCCACGGTTTACTTTTTTTGACCTTAAGTATCCTGATCTGACCGTTAGATTAGATTCTGTTTACTTGACATGCATCTCCAATTAAGAACATTGACTGAAACTTTTTTGAGTGGTCTAATCATTCACTAATAGTAGAAGAAAAATGTTGTTCTATTTATATTTATGTTAGAAAAACTAACCTCATGATTGCTCCTAATCAGATTAAATTGTCCAGAAGCAGCCATGCGAAGTTTACAGTTGGCTCACCAACATGCGTCTGATGAACATGAACGTTTGGTTTATGAGGGATGGATCTTATATGATACAGGTCATTGTGAGGAAGGGCTACAGAAAGCAGAGGAGTCTATTAGTCTTAAGAGATCTTTTGAGGCCTTCTTCCTGAAAGCCTATGCATTGGCAGACTCTTGCCAAGATCCATCTTGTTCTTCTACTGTTGTATCACTTCTTGAAGATGCCTTGAAGTGCCCCTCAGATCGGCTTCGAAAGGGTCAGGTATGGTTTTTCTCTCATCCTATATTTCATCAAGGCTGCAACATACAATACTATGAATCGCTATGTAATAGCCACATAGAACACTGGTTAATAAGATGCCGAGAACTTAACAAAATTCTTGTGAGATTAGATCGGCACCGCGGTACTGTTGTGGCCTGCTCCCGTGATTCCACCTGATCTAATGACTTTAAATTTAGTTTTGAACTAACTATACATTCAAACTGACCACATCTGACCAGATTACTATTTTCAAATAAGTTTTTTGTTTGCCTAAGGAACCCATCTTGGGAATGGAGATGGCTATTTGCTAGTGAAACAAAAATATTTTTCTTAAGGTTGTGAAAGTATTTTCGTCTATAAGGATGATGAAGTTAATTATGAGAATGGTATAGTAAGATGCTCCTGGCATCTAAATTACCTCCGAGATTTGGTGTTCTGCACATTGTCCTTTAAATAATGGATATGGCCTTTTTGTTTTTTTTGCAATCTTATTAAGGCCTGTATAGTATCGATTTTGTAGTTATTTGTTAATTATAAAAATAATAATCCTCATTTATTACTGTAGAATAGAGGGTCTGACTTTTTACATTGCTGATGCTGAGAAATTCTTTTCATTAAGGCATTGTTTATGCCTTATGAAAAGAATTGCATGACTGTAGGGAAATTGTTTTATGCTGTGTTTGAAATCTTCAGTGTGACCAAGAATTTAGAAATTGATAACTAAAGCTGATTGCTGAAGAACGCTAGAAAAGAAAGTCATACAAATTAATGGACTATACTACAAATGATTTTTTGGGGGAATTGGCCTACAAGTGGCTTACCAATCAAATAACTACATTGCTGATTCAGTAACTGTATCCTTACTACAATGTGTTCCCGTAGTATATGCATTCAAAAAACCTAAATTTCTTAAGATTTTGCTAATACTCGTCTGATCCTTGAATTCTTCAGGCTCTGAACAATCTTGGAAGTGTTTATGTTGACTGTCGGAAACTAGACTTGGCAGCCGATTGCTACATCAATGCCCTTAAAATCCAGCACACCCGAGCCCATCAGGGTCTTGCTCGGGTCCATTTCCTCAGACACGATAAGACTGCTGCGTATGAGGAAATGACTAAGCTCATTGAGAAGGCTCAGAACAATGCCTCTGCCTATGAGAAGAGGTCAGAATACTGTGAACGTGAGCTCACAAAGGCAGATCTACAGATAGTCACTCGTTTAGATCCCCTCCGCGTCTATCCCTACAGATATCGAGCTGCAGGTTAGACATTTTCCTAGTTTCTTAGTAAATTTTGATGCTTTCTGGACGGTGTTGGCATGAAGTGGTTCTTTTTCTTCACCTTATTAGTATCATCATCGATTGTTTTTCATGTTAGTTGATATTGAACTGGATTTTTGTTGGGTTTGGGGTAGTGTTGATGGACAACCAGAAGGAGAAGGAAGCCATAGAAGAACTATCAAGGGCGATTGCATTCAAAGCAGACCTTCAACTGCTGCACTTGCGGGCAGCATTTCACGAGCACATCGGTGATGTTCCTGGTGCCTTGCGAGACTGTCGAGCTGCTCTCTCAGTTGACCCAAACCATCAAGAGATGCTCAAACTTCACAGACGTGTTAACAGTCAAGAGCCATGAACCCCCCAAGAAAATGGAATATGTATATTCAAATTGCATCACCCTTGCATGTTTGTCTTCTCTTCATTTTTCTTTCAAATTTTGTAACATGTTTAAGAATTTTTTGGTATCATAATTTAATTAAATGTCAAAATATGAATGCCTTTTCCTTTTCTTATATACTTATTTATGTAAGTAATTTTTTAAGACAGCATGCTTCTTGCTTTCATTGCTTTCATATTTGTACAGAAAAAATGATGTGGCCAAATGGTATTTTTGTAATTAAGTGCATGATAATGAAATTGATATTTCAAAATATTGGGTGAAAATATATCAGAATGGGTCTGAAGCTGGTTTTCTGATTAATTTTTCTATTTTTTTTGCCCAAATATATTAACAATACTATACAAGATCACAACATGAATAGAGTGTGTAAATCTCTTGCCTGTGATGAAATTTATAGAGAAAAATGGGAAAGATACGCAATTCCAAATCCTAATTAACTTCTCAAAAGAAAATGATAAGCAATGCCACAGCGATTTGAGTTCCCTTGCTTCTTGCATTTAACTGTTTACAGGTTCCGAGAAAGACCAGAGGACTTCAATGGAACTACAACAGCTGACAAGTTATCCATGCTACCTTCTTCAAGAGCAGTCTTTACTATGCATTTGGCTGCCCGAGACTCACATGAAGGGAACAGCTTCAGCGTTTCATAACCTCTGGAATGCGCATGATAATAGGGTAGAAGATCACAAACATCCTGTGGGGTAAGCTTCTCGTATATTCCGTCAGACGAAACCACCAGATAGCTGTCGTTGGCTGTTAAAGGTCTCCATTCCATCACCTCAGGCGAAGGTATGACTCCATAGCTGATCAGCACCATTCACAGAAACAAAATTTTAGCAAGAAAAGCTCCACCTATGGTGACTGAATATATATATATATATATATATAGCAAAATAAGCATTCAAATTAATTAACTTATAAAGGGTTAAGCTTATTTAGAGTTAATTGAACTGTTAACCTTTTGAATTTCACATCACCAATAGACCTTGAAACGGCTAGCTGGCCATTGACTCGAGGCACCCCAGCCCAATCAATAACATAGCCACCAGCAGCTTCAAGTCTCACTCTTTCATCAACTTGATCTGGGTGATGATCTCTTGTCAGTTCCTCAGCTGAAAGTCGGGTCAATCCGTTAGAAATGGCCAGTTTTATATCTTTGTAGCCTGTTCTTCTTCCTCTTCGCCTGAACTCCCTCAGTAAAGTACCTGTTAAGCAAACACAAAATTAATCAAAACTTACGCAGAACATTCACCAGATCAACTTGGGACAGAAAAAGGTATCATAATTCATGCATAAACGTGTGTGGATGCAATTTCATGTAGATTGAAATTTCACCTTCAAACCTCCTCGCGCGAATAAAATTTCTCTGAGCAAAGAACAGCCTTCGAGTCACCAACATGGGCAACTAGAATTTGACCATCTACTGAAAGAACAACAGTGGCTGTAGATCCCGAAACAAGATTGTTTTCTGAAGCTTCCTGCAAAAGATTAGAAGAAACAGAACAAAATTGGTCGCAACATATATCAAAGACAGAATGCTAAAAAGTATAAGAAAATTTTTTTTTGGAGGAAATACGTACCTTGGAAAATGTCATATCGATATCATCGATTGTCCTCACCAAAGCTTCCTTTAAAATCTCCAAATGCATAGATTCATCAAGAATCAGAGGTAACGCGCACTTAAAACTAAGGTAGAATCAATACTTTTGTCAGCAAGTTTGAGAAATTGCATTGTTGAATTTTTCAAGTTTAACAGAAGTTTACCAAAGTTGGCCAAACTATACTCACATTCCAAGACTTAAATCAAGTCGATCTATATCATCTTCTTCGTTAAACAGAAAACTTCCATTGTATTTATTAAATGCAGCAGAATATGCTTCATGACGAACGTAATGCGTGTTTAGCAAGAAGTAATCCAACAGAAGCATCGATGCCATTGCACTCGCTTCAGCTCCCCCATGACCATCAAAAACTGCAACCATTCCAATTTTAACTTCCTTGAGTCCATTTTTACCTGCATCCATGTCAAATAACACGAGACTATTTTGATCTCTTGAACCTAGTGAATATGAGTCGTCCGTTATCTCTGATATATGTATCGTATGTTTTTATAGTTTACCATTTTAACAATAATTTAAACGAAATAGTAGAAGTTCAAAAGAAGTGTGAGGTTACCGTAAAAAGGAATTTGGATGTCTAGATCACAGAAAATACGATCTTCTTGGTACCTTCTTCGTCCCTGAAGTCTAGCAGAGTCACAGTTCATGCTATGATACCTCTGATAAGATTCAATGGAGGAGATGACCCGTTTAAGACATTCAGGAGATTCAAAAACTCTAGCCGCCCCACCTCCATTATAAATCATCATGCATGAAACAGATTCTCCATCGGTGGATGAATTTACGTAAGGAAAAAATCCTAACAAGACTAACAGAACCGCAACTCTTCCCATTTGTTTGCTATAACATTAAAAGCTTTCACCTCTGAAAAGGCAAAAAGTTGCAAGAAAGAAGTTTAAAAAACAAAGAAGCATTAGTATTACTTATACAGAATATAGAGAATTATAATGTGAAGTTCAAGAAAACATTGAAGGGTGAATCCCATCAATCATATATATAAATATAATGTATTTATGTATATATGTCTAGAAATATATATCTGATCATGTTGTATTGTAGGAAGGAAAACTTGTTACTGACCGTAGTCAAAGAGAAGCTATGTTTCACGTCTGTAGTTGAAGTTTTTGCGGCCATAGATTACACAAATCAAACTGATTTGCGACTTTGTAGTTTTACTCCTTTTAGGAAACGAAATCATTGACTCCTAAGTGGTGGTGACGTAATAAGTCGAACTTTTATAGATTTACTAGCTTATAATAATGGTGTAGCTAATTTTAAATTTATTTTTTTAAGTCAAGTCAGTGCGTGGGTTTATTGGATACTTATAAGAATGACTAGTTAATTTTAAATTGGTAATGTTCTATTCTATAGTTTAAAACTAATTTATATAGAACTACTTAGTGTACCCACGCGATTAGTGGTACACTCACACAATACGCGTATAAAAAAAAAAAAAAAAAGTAGGCAATATATATATATTAAAAAATTGGTCAATAAAAGAACATGCAGTATATATTATAAATTAATAAATATTAACAGAAAAATTGATATTTAAATACCTAGAAATTATAAAATAATAACGATTTAATTATAAACCTATATAGATATGCACTTCTTCTAATGCTCTTTTATTATAAATAAGTTTTGCCTATATGCATCTTATATAATACTACCTATTTACTTTAAAAAATCTTTTTTTAACATAAAGAGAAAGTGTAATAATACCAAACTCATAGAAGCAATAACAATAATTAGGCATATTGGTTAAAGTTAGAACTCAAAATTGTAGTAAAAAGATTAATTAAATTATTGTTATTTATTAATAAGTATATAACTACATATGTAAAAGTTGAAGCTATTGATGCATTATTTGTAAATTGTGGTGCTAGTAAGCAATATTGAGATAAACTTTGTCCAAATGTAAATTTTATGTAATATACTGATTTATATGAATAACCCACATCAAATATAAGTCTTTTTAATATAAAACTCAATGGGAAATAGCTGGATTTTGATTGTATATAAGGAATTGTTTCTTATATATAATAGTAATCAAACCCTAAAGACATAATTGAATAGGACTTTATACTTAAATTTTAACTATGTATTATGTTTCCTGAGATAATTTGTAGAGACATAATTTGATAAGACTTTGTACTTAAAATTAATATATTTTCTGAGATAACATGCAGAGACTTAATTTGATATGTCTTTATATTTAATAGGAAACTTTGATAGATTTTAATAAGAATTAGTGGAATAATAGGACTTATACTTAAATAGGGAATTTTATTGGATCATTATAACAATTGGTAAGCCAATTCATATTACCTCTATGAGATGGCATTTTAAAAATATACGAACATAGGGAGTGACGTCACTTAGTTAAAAATGACTAGTTAATTTTAAATTGGTAACGTTCTATAGCTTAAAAAGAATTTATATAAAAATTTACGCCGATTAAATTAGAGTCTTTCACTTTAAAATAAAATTATTTATTATAATAATTGTTAATTATAAAAATAATGTCTATTTCTTTATAATTTTTTTTAAAAAATTAAAAAATTCTTGTAGATTTAGGTATTCCATTATTCCATTATATATGAATTTAAATCATGTCAGCTTATATATTTCTTCTAATTCCATTTAGGATGAAAAACTATTTAGTTCTCCAGGCGAAACCGGACTGCTCTTTTGTATAAGAACAGTAGTGCTAGGGTTTTAACTTTTTTTTTTTTTTTTATCGGTAAATAAAGTTTATAGATCAAAAGTATTTACAAAACTCTGGACATATCCGAGAGCAAGACAAGAAGCCTAGAGCAATGCAATTAGGCTATACAAAAGAAATACACAAACAAAACTAGCAACAATAATGCCAACTATTAAAACTAGCCAAAAGCACAAAGTTATGTCCCTAAACAAAGAATAGCATCTGGAAATGAAGAGTATAAAACTCTATAAACTTGAATCTGAATTCTTCGGACAACAGCTGATGGAGATTGAATTTTGCCTTCAAAAATTCTTACATTCCACGTGTCCCAAAGAATATAGACAGTGCAAGCTAGGCCAATCCTCTTGGTTGCCGCCGGTATACCTGTTCTTTTATGATTCTTGAGAGTCCATTTGATAGCTGCCTTAAGGGTACTTAACAACCTAAAGAAACCCAGCCAAATTTTGATGGCTGTCTATACCTGTTTCACAAATGAGCATTGAAAGAAAAGGTGACCTAAATCTTCCTCTGCTGCCCTACAAAGAGGGCAAAAACGGTCTTCAATCGGAACCTTAATTTTATCTCTGGTTAATAAACAACCTTTCATGCACAACCAAACAATAAACGAGTGTTTCGGCACAAGATTACTATGCCAGACCAGCTTAGGCCATATGGGGCAGAACCCGTAGACCGAAACAAATCATACACAGGTTTAGCGTCCAAACGACCCATGATATTCCACTGCGCCAACTTAAAACTGGCAGCTGAGGCAGACCCGAAAATTGCCATGAGTTTGTTCCGGATTTGTAGAATCTGTTTCATCAAGTGAGAATCCTGTTTTTTGGCCTGATAGCCCCAAAGAGAATCTTGGGGGAGATAGAAATGGTGAACCCACCTGACCCAGAGCGAATCTTTTTTTGCATGGATGTTCCACAAAGTTTTGGCCAACAAAGCCCAATTCCAGGCCTCAAGATCTCTGAAACCCAGCCCTCCTTCCGTCTTGGGCAAACAAACCTCCTTCCAAGCAACAAGGGGCTACTTGTACTCCAAAGAAAATTTCGGCACAATTGATTGACTTTATCTCGCACTCCTGCTGGGATAGGCAGAATCGAAAGCCAAAAACAATCAACTCCATGCAACACAGATTTCACCAGCTCAGCTTTGCCTGCGTAAGACAATGAAGTCCCATTCCAGGCCTTTATGCAATTTGTAATCTTGGAAATAAAAGGACTGAACTGAGCTATAGTTAGTCTTGAAGCTGCCACTGGAATACCCAGGTATCTAAAGGGAAATCGACCCACATCAAAACCTGTTAAGCACTTAATATTATCCAGGTCTAAACTGCATATACCTGCTGCAAACAGATCGGACTTGGCCAAATTAACTCGAAGGCCAGAACAGTCCCCAAAAATCTGCAGATTCTCCATGAGAAGTTTAACTGAGGTAACATCACCTCTAGAAAATAAAATTAAGTCATCGGCAAAAGCCAAATGAGTGACGTTCAGCTCTTTACACTTGGGGTGGAAATTAAAATCAGAGTTAACTCTCAATCTGCCAAGCATTCTGGAAAGATAATCCATGCACAAAACAAAAAGAAACGGAGACAAAGGATCCCCTTGCCTAAGCCCCTGCTGCCCCTTGAAAAATCCGTGTAAAGTCCCATTAAAGGAAATGGAATAGGATGCGGTGGTTACGCATTGCATGACCCAACACACAAACAGATCAGGGAAGCCGAGAGCTAACAGTAGGTCTTGCAAAAATCCCCAATTAACTGTATCATAAGCTTTTTTGAGATCGACCTTCAAAATGCATCGAGGGGAAATCCGACTCCAACAGTAATTCTTAAGCAATTCCTGAACAAGATAAATATTTTCAACCATACTCCTATTTTGGATGAAAGCCGATTGAGCATGATCTACCAGCTTATCCAAAAGAGGAGCCAATCTAGAGGCAAGAATCTTTGAAATAACCTTATAAATGACATTACAACAAGCTATTGGCCGAAAATCTTCAACCTTGGAGGCATTACTGATCTTAGGAATTAAAGCAATAACAGAATGGTTCACCTGTTTAAGTAGCTTGCCAGATGAAAAGAATTCTTGAATAGCTGCACAAAAGTCCCCTCCCACTACGCTCCAAGATCTTTTGAAAAAACATGAAGAAAAACCATCGGGGCCGGGAGCTTTATCCTCACCGATACTGAACAAGGCCTCTTTAATTTCCATCGCTGAAACTGCTTGCACTAAAGCTGAAGCTTGACTGCCCTCCAAGAGCTTGCCCTCAAGAATTATGTCTCTATCTAATCGTGAACAATTCGTAGAAGACCCAAGCAAATTCTGATAATAAGTCACAAAAGCTGAGCTCACCTGTTGCATGGAAGTAGATAGAGAACCATCAACCAATGAAATAGAAACAATCTGCCTTTTAGCCCTGTTGCGCTTGATCAATTCATGAAAAAACTTGGTCCCCTTGTCGCTGTCCTTCAGGAACTTTGTCTTTGCTAATTGGGAGCAGAAACTCCTATTTGCTTCTGCAAGCTTAAGAGCTGTGGACTTCAATTCAACTACCTTCCTTTGAAGAATCACATCTGTAGGAGAATCATGAAGCTTTGTTTGAACTGATTCGAGCTCAGCTGCAGCTGCATCTGCCCTTGAGGATATATGAGAAAAATGCTTCTTATTCAAGGTTTTTAAGGGACCCTTAAGAGCCTTCAATTTATTACAAATTCTAAACATAGAGCAGCCCCAGGTAGGCACACTCCAAGACCTCTCAACTGTTTGCATAAACTCCTCGTGTTCCACCCACATGTTAAAAAATTTAAATGGAGTTGCACCAAGGTGAGACTGATCAAAGAGAGTGATCACACAAGCACCATGGTCGGATAGAATCCCTGGAAGACCGAAATTGGCAAATGCCTTCAGCTCATTATCAATCCATTTACCATTAATCATGGCACGATCCAGTTTACTCCAAACTGAGTTGTTTGTCCATGTAAGAAAAGTACCTGTAAAGTTAACATCCACCAGCCCAATCTCATTGCAACATTGCTGGAAATCCTTCATTTCATAGTCTTTGACAGGAAGGCCATTGCACTTTTCCTCAACATGCAAAACATTATTGAAGTCCCCCAACAAAATCCAAGGAACATCCACCGAAGAGTTAATTCTGCCTAAATTCTCCCAAAGGGATCTCCTTCCAACAATTGTGTTGTATGCATAAACAAAACTAATGCAAAATTTTATTGACGTAACCAAGCAAGTCGCCATGCAATGAATAACTTGTTCCGAGCTGTCAATAACTTGTAAGTTGACTTTATCGGCATTCCAAAAAATGAGGATCCTCCCTGCTGGGTGCTGGTGAAAATTATCGATGGCTTGCCATCGTCGAAACTTATACCGAACAATCTCAAGAATCCTTGTCTGCTTAAGTTTGGTTTGCAAAATTCCCATAACATCAATCTTGTGCCTTCAAATATGGTCAAGGACCCCATTCTGCTTCAAAGGTTTATTAAAACCCCTGATATTCCAGCTGGATATGATCATACTTTTTGTTGGGCAGGGGAGTCATCCCCCATCTCTGCACAAAAGGCTTTTAGTGAACTATTGGCCCCTTTCTTTGCTACCTGTCGCTTGTTGTTCTTCTTGGACTTGTCAGTAACATGTTGAGGCAGTGGACCCTTATTTGCCCTTGCATTAGCCTCAACCACTTTGGAGTGCCCAGCCTGACTAACTGCACTGCTCTTGCAACTCGGATTCAACCCGTTAGGCTGTAAACAAGCACTGGACCCAGTGTCCTTTTTGCTGTGACCTGCCCTGTTGGAATTAGCTTTCGGTTGAGCCTGTTGGATCTGTTGTTCAATGGCAGTGGTTGCTTTATGTTGTGCTTGATGCTCTATGTCTGTTCCAACAAACTGTTTACCAGCCATGTCTATCAGATGATCATGGATCACAAGATCGACATTTACAGTCTGTAGAGCCTGTTCTTCATTAGCTATCTCGTGGCCATCATCAAGCTCAGCTAGAATTTGAAATTGATTGCTAGTTTGTTGGCATTTCGGGGCAATAGCAGCAGATGTTACCTTCGTGGGGATGGGAGAATTTAGTCTAGCATTAGGTTTGGGCTTCCCCTTGTCCTTCATTCCTTGCACCACCCTACAACTGTCAAAAGAGTGCCCAATGGTTTTACAATGTGAGCAAAATTTGGGCATGTTCTCAAAGAAGAGAGTTTGCACCATAGAATCACCATTCGGCAAAACAATATCCAGGCAGTAGTCCACTTCTTTCGCAACATCAATCTCAACTAAAACCCGTGCATAAGACACCCGTTCCTTGCATGCAGTTAGTTTATCTGTGAAAATTGGTTTACCAACCTTAGAGCAGATTTTGCTCAAAGCTTCTCTGGACCCCATAATGCCAAAGGCAGGTGAGTGAGTTGAACCCATACTGGAAAGCAAGTGAGTTCTCCTGCTTCAAAATTAAAGAATTTTGGCATGACTTTGAGAAGCAGGGGTCTACCATAAATCATATAGGGGCCACCTTGCATAACCATGCCCATTGACTCCTCTGCATCAAACTTGAATACAATCCGGCCATTGGAATGATGAAAAATGCTAATCTGAGGGACATTCCAGGATTTGACAATCTGTTGTAGGGCAAGTTTTCCAGGAAATCTGCCCCCAAAATACCCGACAAGGCAGTGTTTCCATTTGTTGGCTTCAGCTTCCACATCTTCCTCTTGTAGTCGAACTGGTCCTTCCTCGATGTCCCTTCTGGTCAGCGTAAGGCCATTGTTCGGTTGCCTATTCCCTGCAAAAAGACCGACAAAAGAAGCTCTCCTTGGAGGGCCAGCCTGCACAGGCTTCGACAAGCTCTCCTCATTAACATCAGAAACATGACTAACAGAGACTGATTTGTTCACTGGCCCATTAAGTCGAACTCCTGGGGAGCACTCAATGGTATCTTCATCCCCAAGAGTTCTTGACGAGGACTCGGATACAAAAGCAATCCCCTTATCCCGATGATCCACTACTCAGTGTCAAGGGTCTCAGGCTCTCCACCTTGAGGACTCAACCTCTCCGTAGCCCTCTGTTTGGCATTTTCCAGAATCGCAGCTTTTCCTTGTTGTCGATCATGGCTGGCTGAGTCATGAGCATCACTCCTGAAGGAACCAGCTTGTTTATCCAAGGCAATGGTAGACTTAGACTTGCTTGTGGAGGCCCCCACACCCCGTCCTTTGTTCTTATCTTTGCCCATTGCGAGCAATGGCACTGGAACAAGAAGACAAGGCTAGGGCATATCAGCAAAACTGACGCAAGAGAAATAATCCGAGCCAGAACCAGCTCGCAGAAGCCCAGATATGCACCCAGAAATCTGACGCCCAGTGCACACTCTGTTGTAACAGATTCGAACTGAGGTTAAAACCGTGAACACCTAGTAAAAGCAGGTGCAAAGTGAGGTTAAAACCCTGAGAAATCAATCCAAGATGAAAGCAGCAGCAAGGCACGGAATCTCCAAGGGAAACTCAGTTGAGAGCTTCTCTCTCTAACCAAACTCAGTTTGTTTCAACTTTAAGTAGTACGTTTCAATTGTTTGGTGATTAATATCGCTTCCCCAGGTTTCTGTGTGTGTGTATATATAGATTGTATGCCATATTATTCTATTATTTTGGTACATTGTATTCATACTCGCCTCAGATTCTCTGTTTAGCAGCGAACCGGAATACTTGTTGGTCTTCTCACAAGAACAGTCGTGCTAGGGTTTTGAAAATTTACGTCGCGATTATTATAGCTTCCCCAGGTTTTTCTCTCTGTAATGTATAGGTTTTATTCTCATACATTATATTCAGAATCGTAATGTTGTCTCATATTCTCTGTTTAGCGGTGAACCGGACTACTTTGTTGCTCTTATGCATAAAAACAGTAGCGCTAGGGTTTGAAAAATGTATGTTTCAGTTGTTTGACGATAGTACTTCCCCAGGTTTCTCATGTATGCTATGTAATTGTTTTTATTTTGATACACTGTATTCATAATCTTAATGTTGTCTCAGATTCTCTGTCATCTATGTTTCCAGTCTCTGTGTGTGGGCGCAATTTGAGAGAGTAGTTTTAGGGTTTTAAAAAATAAGTGCCAATTGAAGATTTTTGCTGCAAGTGTTGGAGAAATCACAATTAGAAGTAATATCAAGGGCTAGCTGTTTTGAGGGTCATTGAGTCTATTTATGCACTTGCTTCATTGTTCGCGGTTCTTTTAATAGAAGCCCTCTGGTTTGAGACATTGGAAAAACTTATTAAACAATATACATGAACTGTGAGAAAACTAACCAACTTGTGTGAGTTCCATCCTGTATTTAAATTCTTAATGAGTTCCAGAAATCAACTTATGTGGATTTAGTCATCCTGTGAACCTTCAGGTATTAGCGTATAATTGTTCTTCAGCAAGTCAATATTCCTTAGGTGGAATTTCCATCTTGATAGGCACTAAACACAAACAAATGGAAATCAGATGTTTTTTTACTTCAATTATATATTCTATTCATTTGATTGCCCCTGGTTTTAAGTTATTTTACAAAACTTAATCTTGAAATGGAGTGCCTTCCTACATGGCATATAAGAAGTTACAAGTTTCTCTTCTTTGAAATGTAGAATTCTCATTTTTGTTCCATGTATTTAACAAATAGGCATTTGTTTCTTGCATGTTGTTGGTTATTCTATCCTTCGCATTTTTGTTCTTTTTTGTGTTGGTTTTTTATTTTTTATTTTCCAGGAATCAAGTTTGATCATCAGATTAAAGATGGGTGTGCCTAGGATTGTGTTACTCTTACTAGGAGTTATTATGTGTGCAATTCCATTTTCCTATGGAGTATCTGTATCATGCATGATGGTTTATGATGAAGGTGGTGCTCCTGCTGTTTTTCAATCTCCAGAATGTCCTGATTGGATTCTCCCTGCCAAATCTCTCCCAAATCAAGTTGTGAATTGTCAATTTTCCACAACTAAAGGAAGAAGGAAATATCAAGAGGATCGAATATCATGCAGCCTTGATATGCAGATACCTCTGCTTGGTAATCACAATCCTTTTTAGGACTATAGTTTTCTATAATTGGTCTGGTTTGGTTCTTAATGCTTGCTTTTGTCATTATAAGGGATAGGGCTTAGTTTGCTTTCAATCAAACCAATGGTTTTTAAGATAGATATTGGTGCAGGCACAAATGGGCCCAGGAGGTCAGAGTTGGTGTGGTGGCAGTTTTTGATGGTCATATCGGTAAAGAAGCTAGTGAGATGGCCTCAGAACTTTTGTTGGATTATTTTTTCCTGCACTCTGTATTTGGCTCGTACAAGGCCGAGTTACCTTTGAAGGAAGAAAGCGACACAGTTTTTCAAAATAATTACAATGATGAAGAACCGGAGCAGCATAAATCAACTCTTGGCAGGTGGGTCCACTTTGTAACGTACTATGACTTAAGATATGTTTGTTAACAGTTTTTGCCCTTATACAAAGAAAAGAAATTGGTTCCCATTTGTGGATTTCAACTCTGAATTCATTTTAAAAGTCCATGTTAACTTTTGACCCTTCTATAAATCCAAGTAATACATGGACCTTATGTACTACAAAACTATTTACCTATAGTTATGGCCTCATTTAATGCGCTGTTTTACCTATATGTTGTCTTAGTAAGTTGAATTTTATTTTTCTTGTATTTTTAAATGCTTTTTTGTTCTTGTTCTGCATTCAAGAAGTTGATATCTTAGCCTTTGTATCACAAGCTCACAACACATGCTCTTGAATTTTGTTGACCATAATTGTAATACCTTGCTCAGTAACTCCATAAAGGCTTGTGTTTTATACGTGGGCCTTATCCTTCAAAAAAATTGTAAATACGGGTCCATAGTTAAACCACCCTTTTATAACTTTTTCTTCCCTCTCGATAAATGGAGCAGTACGTTGCTTGAACTAGGGATTCTAAAGTCTCTTGTTATTTTCTTTAACTTGTTTTTTGATGCTGTCACAATTCTGAGGGACTTTTAAATGTAATGTTAGATGGATCAACACATATGGAAATTTTAAAGCAAGCTCTGTTGAGAACAATTCATGATATTGATTTAACATTCACCAAGGCAAGTTCTTATATTTTCTTTTATCTTTATTTTCCCTTTCTTCTTGTGGGAGTATAACTCGTGCTTCTTCCAGTTATTTTCTAGCATTGTTAAATTAGACTTGTCTGCCTGCTAGCTCTTTATTTGTGGTTCATTATGTACTTTCAGCGAGCTTTTGAAAAGAATCTTCCTTCAGGATCTACGGCTGTCATTGTTCTCTTGGTAGATGGCCAACTTTTAGTTGCCAATGTAGGTGACTCAAAAGCCCTTCTCTGCTCTGAGAAATTTCACCCACGTCAAGATGCTGAAGGTTAACTTTCTTTTTGCTAAATATTAAGACCCTTCTTTGCTTCAATTTGCAATCCGCTTATGAGTACTATCCGGGACAGAGATAAAAATGTATGGCCTGAAGATTGGGCACATACATATTTCACATTTGCCAACTAAAATATTTGGTATTATTTTGATCTGATCAACTGAAGTCACTTGAAAATGACAGGTACCTCAATGGCCTATCTTGCTGCTAAGGAACTGACAAGAGATCATAATCCAAATAGAGATGATGAAAGGGCCCGGATTGAAGCAGCTGGTGGTTTTATCTTTGAATGGGATATACCTTTAGTCAATGGTCATTTTCCTATGACACGTGCTATTGGTGATTTGCCCTTAAAGAGGTATGGTTCCCGACACAAGGAAAGGCTGAATTTAATATCTTCTCTCTTTGGTTTGTTATTTTCGAGTTTTGATTACCTGCTGTTCCCCTTAGGCTTTCTAATCAGTTACTAAGCACTGGGATCTATCGATCCCCATTTCCACCACTAACAGAGAGTTTGTCACCAATTCTTGCCTCGTTCTAGGAAAAATTACACTTATATATGCGACTCTCACTGATATAATCATGTAATTACTGTAGATGGAGCATTCTTTCTCATTCAAAAGTTCTCTTGTTTTTGACAGCTATGGTATCATATCTGTGCCGGAACTGACAGGTTGGCAAACTTTAACTGCCAATGACAGCTATCTGGTGGTTGCATCTGATGGCATATTTGAAAGTTTGAAGCCACAAAATGTCTGTGATCTTTTGCAAGATGCACAGCTTCAAGGCAGTGAGAAGTTGGAGCACTCATCTTCATGTTTGTCCCTGTCCTCGTTAGCCGACTGCATTGTTGGCAATGCATTTGAGAAAGGCAGCACTGATAATTTGTCTGCTGTTGTGGTTCCATTAAGGTCAGCTGGTTTTTCCCCAAGAACACCCCGAAGGAAGGATGTGGGCAGTGGAGCAGCAACAACATTGATTCTTTAGCTTTGGCACCTTGATTCCCTTTGGTAAATATGTTTTACTGGGCCAGGCCGTGTCCTGACGTTGAATGTGGATGGTCTGTCTTTGATCAGAACAGTGAGGTGATTAAATTTGCATAACCTGTATATATATATGTTTTCTTGTCCGAGTATAAGCAATACATATGGCCAACCATGAAAGTTACAGACAGATATACAGAAAATGTATTTATTACAATTTTGAAAAAGTTTATTGGTAAGTGTTTCAATCAATATCTCGCTAAGATCCGATGGCCGGTGAGCATATATTTTCTCAACTCTTGGGTCTGACCCGAGTGAACATTCAACAGCCTTTTTATTGTCTGATGATGATGATGACATATTATATTTTATTCCTTCTTATTTTCTTTGGAAATTAACAAACGGAACTTTGAGGGTAGGGTAGGAAGTAGGAACTTTCTTTGCAAAGCCCTCCAGTGATAGCCTTACAGATGTTACCGTTCCCTAATTTCAGAATAACCACGTCATCACCTTTTTAGGTACTTTGGAAATACATGAAAATATAGTAATGCCATGTTTGACTGCCGGTTTTGAGGAAACTCCAAAGCAAATTCACGTTGTAGAATCATTTATTTTAATATAATTCCTTCCAATCTAAATTCGCCAAGTGTTGGAAGTGATCCAGAATTTACTTGACACGTAACAGGTTCAACTTGCCACGTGTGTGCTTGTCTTGTATTTTGTGGGTATTCCTTCAATATAAAAATGCAAGGCTCTAGGAAGTATCATATAGCTATTTGTCACATTATTATCATCACTTCCTTCAAGAAAATTTGTTTCTAATTTTAGGTAATGGAAATCGAACCTAATTTGCATTTAGATTATTGACACGTGTATCGATTTTTCTTTGTAACAACCCATCTTTCTGTGTCCTCGGGTGTAACAAAAAATTGAAAAAAGGAAACCATTCTAGCTGCAATTGACATGTGTATGGCCTAATCAGACATCAATTGAAATCTTAGAGCGTCAATTGACACGTGTAGCGCTTTTGCACCCCTTTTTGTGATAATCCATCTTTCCGTTTCCTCGTGGCCAAACAAGAAAAAATAGTCTCTGTTATCCTCATACCTTCATTGACGTGTAGGTATGCCTTTTGTATTTCGTTTATGCCTTTTATATTTCGTTTATATGAAATTGGTTGTTTGATTCAATATTTTGAAAATCGTACCGTTGAGCGAATTGAAAAAAAAGTCGGATCACAAGTCACTGATTCAACCGTCAGGTCAATCGTTATTGACTCGTGATGTCATAATTATGTCATTAATTTATTTATTAATAGTAATAAAATGTATTTTATTTTTTTACACTAATTTTAATACTTAAAATTTAAAATTTTATCTTAAAAATTAAACCATTCGGTTCAATTACCGGGTTTATTGACCGAGTCACGGTTTAACCGTGAGTTTGATCAAATTTGACTGGATTTGATCGGATTTTGACCTAAACGAATTTCAAAGATTAACTAGACCATTACTAAGACCGGTTCCCGATTCTTCAAGTTCAACCAACCGGTCCGGTCCAGTTTTCAAAACAATGGTTTGATTGTCCAAAGGCTAGCAAGAAAAAGAATAGAAATCTTATTGGCAAGGCCAGTAATATACTCTAGGGCTTTGTTTGTTTGGAGTATATGGGTCATAGCATTAAATAACAATTTTTGTAGACCCTTTATACTTGTGTTTGGCACACATAAAAAAGTGAGGATTACATCTCCAAAATAGAGGATGTGCATGAAAGGGATACATGTAAATAGTTAGTTTTGCCCCTCCTCCTTAATATTATATTATATTTTAAGAGAAAAGAAATAATTTCATGTACTTGTCACATTCTTTAACTCATCTCTATTACACACAACAAATATATACTACTCTACCAAACATAATATAAGTAATCCTCTATCATATCATAGTAATACTAATTACCCATTATCATCTTTTTTATTTCACATTATTATTTATTTTTCATTTTCATGTACTTGTCACATCCTTAACAATTTTTTTACCACTTCAGCTATCACAAGAAGTTAGTTTCTCTTTATATAATTCCATCACAAGGTAGGAACTCCATGCCAACCAAAAAAAGTGATTTTAACTATAACTGTTTGGAGCTTGTGAAAAAAGAAAAAAGAAAGGAAGTTAAAGGAACTGAAGAGAAATAGTAGAAAAATAATTATTTTATCTTTATTTAGTTTCCTTTGTTTGAAATTCAATTTGTCCCAAAATCAAATAAAGAAATTAAAAGAGGAGAGAAAAAATAATAGAATAACTATTAAAAAGAAAAGATTGAATGAAATAAAGAAAAAATGAAAAACAAGAAAACTATTTTTTCTTATTTTTCTTTGGACTTTCTTCTCTCCCTTTTCCTTTCTTTTCTCCAGTTCCAAACAGGTTGTAAAACTTGCCCTGTTTTGTAATTTTGTGCAAAAGAATGGGAGTTCAATCAAAATCTAAGGCCTGTTTGGTAATAGTTTTTTGCCTAATTTTTTTTAAGTTTATAAGTAAAAAATTTATTTTTTTTAACTTTTTAACTTTTTTATTTTTCTTTAGTTAAATAAAATCAGAAAAATAAAAAATATATATATATTGTCTTTTTTACTTATTAACTTAAAAAAGAAACTACACCAAACGGCTCTAAGTAAAGTATGGGAGTCCACCAATCAAATTCCACAAAACCAGGAGTAGAAAACCAAAACCACTCTTTTTTAAAACTAGTGGCTTAGCATTCCATACCATACCACTCCCACGCCCTGAAAGTTCCAGAACCTTCTGAGGGTGAGTCTCTCTTTCTCTCTCTCCAAATGTCGAAGGGAAGATATTTACAACAAAAATAAAAGAGAAAAGACTCCCAAGAAAATATCTAGAACTTTCCATTATTAAAATCTTCCTCAAACACCTCCTATTTATCGCCTTGAGCAGCCTCTTCCTAAAGCTTCTTCTGCCCATGCGTCTGTAACGCAACCAAACCGACTTCTCAACGGCATAAACTACCTTCATTCCGCTGGATGTTTTCACCCAGAACAAGCAAAGAGAAAAAAAATCTGGTGTCAATCACTTTTGTCCTACTTATATATATATATATATATATATATATGTATTGATTCGACAGATTCTCAGTTCAAATCCCTTGCAATGTCTTGACTATGTTTTTTCAAATTCCATTTTTTTGTGCTCCTGTTCTGCAGTTAACTCAAACTTTAACTTGGATTTTTCAGTTGAATGCTAATATTCATTTGATCAAATCATTTTCTTGTCTAATTTTTTTTCAAAATTGACTATATTATTTCTCTTAGTCCGGCATTGAAGTTAGACCCATCCAAAATTCGACGAGGGAATTGTGAAAAGAATACTAAACCAGCAAGATTTAAGTATCTTTTTTATAGTCTCGATCATGAATCCTGCATACCCAGTTAAGGAGGAGTATCCGGGATCAAGTTCGTCGCAATCCGGTGAGCCGCCAATGATGCCACCGCCACAGCCGATGGAGGGGCTTCATGATGTAGGCCCTCCACCGTTTCTGACCAAGACCTTTGACATGGTGGATGAACGAAGCAGTGATCAAATAGTTTCTTGGGGCAGAGAAGGTCTCAGTTTTGTTGTATGGGATCCACATGGCTTCTCTACTAATCTCCTCCCAAGCTACTTCAAGCACAACAACTTTTCAAGTTTTGTCAGGCAGCTCAACACTTATGTAAGTTCTCTCCTCAATACAAATCTTTCTTTTAGTTCTAAAGTTCAAAGTAGAAGGAAAAGTATCCTTCAAGATGGGTAAATAAGGGAGTTTTTGAGTTCTGGATCTTTCGGATACCTGTATGATCAGAGGAACTATGAGAATTTCCTCAGTTGAAAACTTTCATTGATTGTTTATTGATTTATTTTTCAGCTTGAATGTAGGAATAAATAAATAATTAAGTTATCGCTCTCTTTAACTAATTGAGCTTGTGAGGAGAGAGTAATAGTTTTTCAGTCGATGTATACTGGTTGACTATTGAGGTAATAGGCCTATTTGGAACATAAATAAACTAGTTCATTTAAAACGCTTCTGTTGAAAATTCTGCGCACTCCGTTAACTTAAGCTTTTAAATTAGTTGATCATCAATAATTTAACATGGTTTCAAAGCATGCAAAGGTCCTGAATTTAAATTTCATCGCGAGTGATTATTTTACGTGTTTGGTCCGCTTATGATCAAGAATTTGATCACATGTGAGAGGCGTGTGAAGAAATAAATAATTAAGTCATCCATATGTCTAATAACTTGAGTTTGTGGAGAAAAAATAATAGTTCTTTGCGTCAGTAGTCCATGTATACTGGTTGAATATTGAGGTGATGGGACTCATTTGGAGCAAAAATAAACTAGTTTAGCTTTGAGATGAATTGATGTACAATAATTAAACAAGATGATCTTCACGTGAGTTCTTGAAGACTCACATGTCTGTTTCTAAAGGCACTTCGTAATGGCCTCTTTCTACCCTTTGATTTGACCAATCTGGAACTTCGTTTCATTATTCAAATCGTTCAATCTAAACTCTACTCAGTTCCAGCGTTTATTAAACCTTTCAATCTGATTATCTAGTCTCGTGCACAGATTGAAAGATATATATATATAATTTTCAGTTTCTAAAACTTATTTCTGGACTTTGACTTTGAATTTGGAGCTGGGTAATTTCAGGGCTTTAGGAAGATTGATCCAGATAGATGGGAATTCGCCAATGAAGGATTTCTGAGGGGCCAGAGGCATCTTTTGAGGAACATCAGGAGAAGAAAGGCATCTTCACAGTCTCTTCCTTCCCAACAAGCTCTAGGTCCTTGTGTCGAGGTTGGAAGATTCGGATTAGATGGAGAAATAGATCTTTTGAGACGCGACAAGCAGGTTTTGGTGATGGAACTTGTGAAGCTTAGACAGCAACAGCAGGATACCAGAGCCCAACTTCAAGCCATGGAACTGAGGCTTCAAGGGACAGAGAGGAAGCAGCAACAAATGATGAGTTTTCTGGCCAGAGCTATGCAAAACCCAGCATTTATCCAGCGGTTAGTCCAACAAAAGGAGAAAAGAAAGGAATTTGAAGAAGCCATTAGTAGAAAAAGGCGGCGGCCAATTGATCAAGGCCCTAGTGGTGTTGGAGGCGAATCAAGTCAAACCGGTGAAGGGTTTAATCCCATTAAAGTCGAACCTCTAGAATTTGAAGATTCTTATGGGTTTGAAGTATCAGAGCTGGAGGCACTTGCAATGGAAATGCAGGGATTTGGGAGAGCAAGAAAGGAGCAAGAAAAGGAACATGAACAACTTGAGCAATTTGATAGTGGGGATAAAGAACTTGATGAGGGATTTTGGGAACAACTGTTGAATGAGAAATTTGAGGAAGAATCAAGATTACCAGGGGATGAAGAAGGTGAAGACGAAGACGTGGATGTCTTGGCCAATCAGTTAGGTCACCTAGGTTCAAGCCCAAAGTAGAAAATGGACTTACTCAGTATCACTAGTCGTCCTCTTCACTGTTCATTGCATGGCTGACAATTTCTGTTTTTGTTCTAGATCTTAGTTCTTCCTCTGTTATCTGTTAATTTCTGTCTCATTTTGTGTACTTTAGGTTGAAGAGGAAATGAGAAATCTTGGCCAACCCATTGATCAGTTCATTGTGTTCGAGCCCAAATTAGAAAGCTGGACTTTCCCACCTCCTCATTATTCCTCGACGATCATGACTGTTAGGTAGACGAACTTCCATAGTTGTTTGGTTAATTTCCGTCTCATCTGTAACTGTCTCCTGGGTTTCTTGCGATTTGACAGGAGAGCTAGGGAATAACCAAGCATTGTATTCATGGAATTTATCCTGGTTCTGTGGTTTCTAACTCTTGTAATTTTTTTTGTTTCTATCTTGGCTTCTTCTTCCGTACAGCTTTGCCTCTCATTTATCTCTCTCTTGATCAGATCACAGGCATTGCTTGGCCAGAGTATGTAGAAGTCCTTGTCATGATTTGTCTCAAGGTTCATGTTTTTTTCAGTTCATTTTTCATCAGAATCTACTGGTTCATGCTTCATTGCCATTGGTTTAACTGTTTCTTGTAATTCATTTCTTGGCCTACATTAATGTAGCTTGCTCAGGAGCTGTTGAACAAGAGATAGTTCGGCTGCACGTTGCAAAAACTTCAGTTAAGTGATCTTTTTTTTTTCCAAAATTCAAAGTGGCCGTTGGTGGCCAATTTGTCGGTTAGATTTTTGTTTATGAGTTGTCCTTTTGCTGTTTTGGAAAGACAAAGATGGAGAGGTGGTCGGTGATGAATTTGGGGACGGAAACTTTTTTATGTAATATTTTTTGCTTGTCATATATAGTAATTTAGTTCTCATCAGTCATTTTCATCAGCTGTAGCTTAGGCTAATTAAGGGCAATGTATGAGTTTATGCGACTCTTTGAACAACTGATTTGTAAATTTGTATGCCTCTGTAATAAGCCTGATATTAGTTGTTGGTTCCATTTGTATGTGAAGTTATGGCGACCTATAATCTGAGTGTTATTTTAAGAGCTCCTAGTTTGGATTCTTCATGGAAGATTATATATATATATATATATGCATCCTGGAATCTTTCACTAAGTCTTTAGGAGTGGTTGGTTGATGGGGTACTGAAGTCCATGACAACCAAAATGAGAGCTCTCCAAAAGGGAGAGTCAATCCGACTAAACCTAAGTCTTTCGGAGTAGTTGGTTGATGGGGTACTGAAGTCCATGACAACCAAAATGAGAGCTCTCCAAAAGGGATAGTCAATCCGACTAAACCTAAGTCTTTCGAAGTAGTTGGTTGATGGGGTACTGAAGTCCATGAAAACCAAAACGAGAGCTCTCCAAAAGGGACAGCCAATCCGACTAAACGTCCCTTCCAATAGGCTCTCTAAATAGCTGTCTATTTTGGAGAGCCTTACTTGGGTTATCTAAATGTAGAGAGCCAAAGTTAGTGTAGTTTTTAAAAATATTTTGACTAACTATTTTAGAGAGTTGGAGATGCTCTGAGTACTAAAGTAGTTAGGGGGGCAACCCATTGGTTATTTGCCGAAACCATCAAATGAAAATGCTGCTGATCAGTATATATGAATTGGCGACTGATAGACTGAAACAGAGTGCTTATCCACTCTAATGTTTCAGGATCTTCAAAAGCCTTTCTGGGGAGAAAACTAAAGTTAAAAAACAAGAAGGCGAAACCAAATGGGGACGCCTTGAGAAGTAGGATTAGAAGTTGTGGAAATTTACTTACTATCTCTTCAAACCAAGAAAGAGTGAGGAGGATGGAAGGTTTGAACACATTGAAATAAAGAGCAGGCGACAGCTTGAGTTGATTGGGCTTGGGGTGATTGAGATTTAATGAGAACAGACATTCTAAACTGCAGATTATGTGAGTTCCTTAACTATTTGTAATAATCAAAGATATGTATCTACATTCTCCTCCTGACGTATTGTTCAGTTTCGAATACCCTGATTACTTGATTTTTTAAAGCTTCTAAACTAGAAGAGTTGCGATAATGAAGATTGAACCTCACTAGAATATTGCAAGGAATTCATGTTTGTCCATTGAGAAAGTGCTATGAATTCACAAGGAACCTTTTTTAATATATATATATATATATACATATATTGTGATTAGAAGAATGTTTGTTGTTTTTGCTAGGCCATTGTATTTTTGTCTAAGCAGTTCATAATTGTAACCCTGTAATCAAAAGGAAAGATTGCACTGCTTATGGTATTGTGTTTTCAAAAGTTTTAACGTATATTAAATATTTTTAAAAAAAAATATTAGCGTCAAGCGCTTCTGTTGAACTTTTTACGAACTTGATACTATCACATTAAGTGCGTAAATGTTCTTGCAAAACAGAGGGGAAGCGGACCACAACCCCGAATTTTCTTTTCTAAATCCGATATATTATTTTTTCAGTATTATTCAACAAGTTAAATTGTGAGTTTAAAACCTTAAATGACATAACCATATTAGGTAGATTTAACCCATTAACATAATGGGATAGGATTTCTAGATTTAATTCATTAACCAGGCGGTCAACGTAGTTTGTACAATGCTGCCATCTGATTGGAGCGTGTGTTACATGAATGATTGAACCTACGCCCCACGCGCTGCCGTGGTGCTCTGGCAACACTTTTGATTGGCCCATGAATTTTGATCTATCCTGGTGGGCCGGTAGCACGTGAAATTCACACGTGTCCCGAGGTGGAGTACCCTAGTCAAAGCTCGTGAGTCGTGACCTCCCCTCTCTCGTGAGATTATGCTTATTAGGTGGGGTCCGCCATTCTCGTCGACGACGTTACATGGGCTTATTCGGTTTGGGCCATTCACTAACGTAGCCCAACTCAGGGCCATTTGCTACCGAAGTTTCATTACAATGCCAGCCTAATAAACGCCCCAGTAATTTTTTTGTGTTGCATCTTTCATTTGGATAGAAGATGGAACTTGAACCCTAGAATAAACCAAGACATTCGTGGAACCTAGATTGCTCAGCTGTCGACCTGGGCTATGATGATGAAATCTTTAGGCTCTCATCCATGGGCAGGATTCCAGTGCGGACCAATAATTGAAGCCCAATATTTATGTATGCGGAACAGCCCAAATCTGTTCAGTTTTTGTTAATACATTTTTTTTATTTTTTGAGGGGAACCTAAAAGTTATATTTTCCTTAGAAAAAGATGAAAAACTGTAATGATGCCATCCATATACACATATATGTAGATGTATATATATATATAACCCTTGTGACTAAGAGTGGGTGAGTAAGAGAGCTGGGACTGGACTGGACACGAGAGAATCTGGTAATAGAAGAACCCGTGAATAAAGTGTGGCCCGCATTGGGTATTCTTCCCCCACTCATCAATATGCCCCTCTGCACTCTGCTTGCACTATAGGAAAGCAAATCCATATATACATATATACATATATGCATAGAGTTAAAGATATGGCAATCATGACTTCACAAGATTACTTCTGTAGGGAAAAATAAAACATCAGAACAGTAGATAGTTCCAACTTCTCTAAGTTTTTTGGATTGATCAACAAAGGCAATGATGGATATATCCATCCCATGCTAGTTGGAATGGGCATTGTTTAAACATGGGTATTTTCAATTTTTACACCTCTCCCATCTCTCTCTCTCTCTCTCTCTCATCCAAGTATAACCTCAGTTATAGTCAAACAACTTGCTGGCCAGTCGATAGCTTGTTGCAACTTCACGCCAACCTTGTCCCTGAAAAGAAACAGAATATATGTATCTAACATGTGGTTTTAGTGACTTGTAACTATCAAAGGCATAAAGGAAACAGATGCATTTCAGAATATTTTGGTTGAACCAGTTGAATTGTATACCAAGTATGCTTGCAATCCAACATGGGAATGGTTATTGTGCTCTTAGATAGGGCTGATGAGCATCTAGCAAGTAGTAAGTTTCTTAACCTTTTTAAACTTAAAGGTGAATCGGTGAAGTATATTTTAATTTCTCCTTATCCCAAAAGAAAAAGAACATGAATCTCACTAAAAGGCTAGCCCAACTGAGTCGAAAGTTTAAGATCAAAAGAACCCACATAGGATTCCGAGGACTTGTATATATATAGCCATATATAATTATATATACATATATCAGAGGACCAAATATTAGATGGGTCCTATAATTCCTTGCACGCAGAGGACTTGTCTATGGATTGGCTTGCATGATTCCTGCTTTGTGCATTACCAGCGTTGAAGACTGAAAGTGATGCCGTATTGAAGACTAAAAGGGAATCCTTACCCTTAATGACAGTTTTAGCCATCGGTTTTTCCAAAAATCGCTAGCAAATGCTATTTTGATTTTGATAAGTGAATGTGATAAAATGGCAACTATATATATTTAATTATTATAAATCAGTGCCTTTTGATTTGGGTTTGGAATAAAAAAAAGCTAGAAAGGAAAAAAGAAGAATATACCTTCTAAATTCCTGTTGGTGGGTTTTGGCTTGAGAACTTTCAATCTACAGTAGGATGTGAGAATAATTACAAAAGCAAGAGAGACAGAAAGGGAAAAATCATCATAAAATAATTGACTGGAAATCCATAAAGATTCCACAAACCCAACTTTAAATTGATGCAATACTAACAAGCATTATCACAAGAAAATGAAATTTTAGCCTCCATATCTAATGTGCCTATTTACAAAAACAATGTTGCCTAAATGATGCTTGCAGTTCCTCCAAGCAATACAACAATATTGTAGCATTTACTAGGAAGGCAGATCTAGTTGTTCCAGACCATAATACAATAAAATGCTTTTAGAGTAAAGTACAACATTGCAACATTTGTTACAAAAACAACTAGTTCTATTCTGGCACTTGTTGTAATGTATGAACAAAGTTAAATTGATATATTAATACTATATAAACAAGAAAAATCATACCAAATTTATATAAATGATGTTAATTTTGGGCCTTATCATTTTAAATTAAAAGACTCATAAAAAAAATGGCATATAACATCCTTCTGGTTGATTATATCAAATTAAGAATTTGAATTTTCTCAATAGATAATGACATGCTTGTTATCCATTTTCTTTGGTGTGATATTACATTATTAAGCATAAAGTGTAATCTGATAGTCAATCAATGAATCAATCATTTGAGTTGTGGGGTGGTAGAAAAAGTTGGAAAGGGCCAAACCTCATCTATAGCATTTTCCTTTAGGCTTTACCACCACCGCGGCCACCGGCACCAAACTTTTTTCAGCTTCTCATTCTCCTAAGCCTTCTTCCTAGCAATCCCTCTTTTTAATATGATCAATCCATTCAAATCAGGGTCCTTTTGGGATTTGGGTGTTTTGTAACAGGAACCAAGGAAAAGACAGAAAGTGCCAAACGTCAGACTTAAAAGAAAATTTCCGAAAAACATTTAGGGAGGAAAAAACATGATGACTCATGAGAATACTTGGGTTGGGTCCGTTGCGACTCTTCCTGGTCTTTGCTTGGGTTGGCCTCATCCTCTCTCTCCTTGCTTTGCAGTATTTTTAGCTTTTTTGGGGTTGTATGCCTTTTTTCACCTGGATTTCTTTAGTTTTATTTTATTTTTTTGAATTACCCTAATTTGTCACCCCTTTCTCCTTGGTCTGTCACTGTAATCATCACCTTCTGTACACCATCTCTACCTACTGATAATGTTTCTTTTGTACACTGTCTCTTTTTATTCACATATATAGATATATGGATATATATAAGCTGCAAAAGGAAGGGGTAATTGGGTAGTGGAGAGTCTTGAAGAAAACCCATCTTATTGTCTGTTCTTTCAATTTTTTTTTGATTGCATGGTGGGCTTAAGAGAGATTAGATACAAATATCTGAATTTTGTTGCAGAGTTGCTCAGAGAAGCAACCCTTGCTTAGATAGTGACTTTGAGAATAACCCATCATCGTCTCTTTACGAGATTTTTGCCTTTGCCTCCCATTGAATGATGCCTATCTGTGGCTTATAGTGTCATTGTCACCTGTTCATCAACCCAGCTTGGATTTATTCTCTATTTTTGGGTTGTTCTTCTCTTCCTC
Source organism: Euryodendron excelsum (assembly GCA_033060915.1). Lineage (NCBI taxonomy): Eukaryota > Viridiplantae > Streptophyta > Magnoliopsida > Ericales > Pentaphylacaceae > Euryodendron > Euryodendron excelsum. The sequence goes on from CM065382.1 coordinate 3,446,708, forward strand.
CTGTTGTTTTCTCTTCGAAAGTGTGAAGTGGGTTGTTACAAGAAAGGCTTGGAGGTGCAAGAAATCAAACAAATTTAGAGATCAGAGGAGTGGGGTTTTTTTGTTTTTCCTTGTTGGAGTGTTCTTCACAGGCCATGTTTCCTTCAGTCATGTCCAACTCAACTTCTCTGTCTGAGGAAGCTAGTGTTTCTTCTGGTACTAGAGTCCAGGACTTCTGTAGCTTAAATCCAATGGTTTCGATCAGTTCTCCTCATCAGCAGCCACAGAAGATCAAGAAGAAGAGAAACCTCCCTGGAAACCCAGGTAAGATTTGTCTTGTAACGTCAATTTTTTTGTATGATTTGATCTAGATTTCATGTTAGTGGTACTTTTCTGCAGACCCAGATGCTGAAGTAATTGCATTATCACCAAAGACCCTTATGGCTACCAACAGATTTGTGTGTGAGATCTGCAACAAGGGGTTTCAGAGAGATCAGAACCTTCAGCTGCACAGGAGAGGCCATAACCTTCCATGGAAGCTGAAGCAAAGAAACAACAAAGAGAATAGAAAGAGAGCCTATGTTTGCCCAGAGCCTACGTGTGTTCATCACCACCCTTCAAGGGCTCTTGGTGACCTCACTGGAATCAAGAAACACTTCTGCAGAAAACATGGGGAAAAGAAATGGAAGTGTGAGAAATGCTCAAAGATCTATGCAGTTCAATCGGATTGGAAGGCTCACTCTAAAACCTGTGGAACAAGAGAGTATAGATGCGACTGTGGAACCCTTTTCTCCAGGTAACTAATTATTCTTCTGTTTTGTGTGTCTTTTCTCTCAAATTAAGTCCCAAAATTTTTCCCTTTCTTTTTCATTTCCCAAGTATTGATGGATCTTTGAAGTTTCAAGTCCTTTGTTGGGTGTTTGTCTTTTGTTTCAGTATGTTTTGTTTTGTGGTTGTTCTTACGCAAGAGTGGTAAGCTTTGCATGGAATATATCTATAGTTTAAATGCATTGGCAGGGTGCATGAAGTGGTCGCCATTAATACCAAGTGTCTGTTACTGATGACATTGCAAAGAGAAACTGAAAGCAATATCTCTGAAACCTAAATCTGCAAGTTTCGTATTTCAAAAGAATACAAAACAAAGATGAAACAAAATGAAAATCAACATTAAACTTTTGTTTTTAGTTATTTATTGTACTGTTTGTGATTCCATAGCAAGTCTTAGTTTATATCATACTCTTGATAAGACTGCCTGAGTTCATAGAATTTTTTTTTTCTATCTTTTATCACTTTGTTTTTTTTTTTTTTTTTGAGGGAGAGTGTGGTGTCAAGTTCAATTCCTCCTCACATCTTTTTATGACTTATCATTATTCATGCAATGCATTAAATTTATATGATTCGTTTAGACGACATCTCTACGTAAGCTTGAGAGATTAAATAGTTGAAGTTCTGGACACTTAATAGGAAAACGAAAAAAAAAAAGAAAAAAGGAGGCCAAAACCATTTTATCAGCCATGTCCATGACAAATATGGTGTTCTTTGCATTTTAGGTGGTTAAAAGGAGAGAGAGAGAGAGAGAGAGAGAGGGTTATGTGGGATTTGTAATAGACAAACATTTTCTTCCAAGGTTATTTTCTTTGCTTGCTTATGGTACTTGGTAATGGAGTGACTGCAGACTCAAATACAATGATGAATTCCTACTCTTGGCTAAAGAAACTTGATTCGTTTTTTTTAGTGTTCATGTTTGAGAATCCGTGATTATATAGCATGGACCATGCTATTATTCAGTTGCAGAGAACACCCCTCTGAAACTCTGAACTGCATCATGATGATAACTGATACATCTGCAAAAATATCTGATTGGTGAGCTGTTTTTCTTTGCCTCTCAACCCCTTCGGAATAAGGGGTTTGTTTGGTGAATCCTCGCTTCATGCATGAGCTCTAATTTCAAGAAAGCTTTTTGCGATTCCAATTACCAATTTCTTGAAAGTTAAAGGCTCTCTCTCTCTCTGGTTACACGATACTTCAATTTTGACCCACAAAGTAAATTCCTCCTTTTTGTTGCATAAGCTATATATGAAAACCTAGATCTCATATAATTTTACACAAAAACTCTACCAAAATTAATGATGTGGAAGTAGTATTATCAAGTAATTTGATTTGAAATGGAAAGACTGATTTGTATGATAATACTGGACAAAAATTATCTTTGTACAACATTACTATTATATGCATGACTTCTTAGCCTAGGCTCACACCCTTCTCCTTACAAAACTAGAGAATCCAAGAATGTGCATTCTTGCATTATTACTACAAGTACAAGACGTTCCTATGTACATGCATGGTTTCTCTCTTTGTTGTTAATTTATTTTTCTCAATACCCACTAAAAATAGAAAATAAAAAGACCCTTTTTGGCAAAATTTCCAAAGAGCTTTCTTATTCATACACCAAATATATCTTATAGACAGATTAAAAGTATACCTCTTCTTTTACCCATAAAACCATTGTGTGTTTTCCTGTAGTTGGATAAATGGGTAAACGTGATAGAAGCATACTCAATTTACGCCCATTTTAAATCCCTACCCCAAAAACAAAATGCTACATCCTCCAAAATTTTCCATGCTGCCATTTTCCCAATGATATTTTATTGTTTTGTTATTTTTTCTAAAAACTCTCTCTCTCTCTCTCTCTCTCCATGTGATATGAACAGGAAGGATAGCTTCGTTACCCACAGAGCATTCTGTGATGCATTGGCTGAAGAAAGTGCTAGACTCTCATCAGCAAACCAGTTGGGTACAACAACAAACCCAACAGGCCAATCCTTCCATCTACACCCACAAAACCCACCTCCTCCCTTCCCTTTCTCAACCCAACAACTGCAACACTTCCAAAACCCACAGCAAATTCACATCTCTCTCAACCCGTGGGACCCACCTCAAAACCCTAACGCTAACCTTAACCAAAACACAGTTCATATCAAGCCTGAAACCGTCCACCTCCCAATCCCACCACCACCCATCTCTTCCTCACCATTTTTCCAAGCAGCACCACCAAGCCATGCCAGCTCACCATTCCAAAACCTCCATGCCAGCACACAAGCCCCGTCAGCTCACCTCTCGGCCACTGCACTCCTGCAGAAGGCTGCGACCGTTGGTGCACAATCTGTGGGCCGCGTGGCTTCTGCCATGACTAGGTCGGAGATGGGAACAGGCACCGGAATGTCGCCGGAGTACCTGGGTTTCACGTCGGGGAATCTTTCCACGTGGCAGAAAAATGACCGCCTGACCAGGGACTTTTTGGGTTTGACGGGAGATCAGTGTGGCGGTGGAGGGGGCGTGGGTGGCAATGGGAGTGTTGACGTTAACGTGAACGTGAGGAATCTGCTACCGTTCACGGGGGGCGTAGAGTTCCCAACAACATATGAGCGCGACCACACACTGTTGAAGGCCCAAGGCTTTGGTTTTGCTGAGCCTCCTGCCTCGGAAACATGGGGGAACTGTTAGAAGCTGAGACTTGAGGGTAAAACAGTAATGCAAGAATCCACATATCCAATGACAAAAATATCCCTCTCACGAATAACGAAAAACAGAGAGAGAACTTTTGTCCTTTTATTTTCTCTGTGCCTTTTCCGTTAATTATATAAATTTTCATGTTTTTTACTTTCTTTTTTTATTTTGTCTGGTAGGGAAAATCGCTCTGTAGGGTATTTACTGCATCTATATTTTCCTTTCCATTAAGAATTTGCATTTAATCGGTTTTTTTTTTTTTTAAACTTCTCTCTTAAATTTTAGTTCAGAGCACTACTTAGGTGATATTTCTCCCAAATTTTTTAGCTTTTGTTTTGCCTTTTCCTTATATATCGTAAAATTTTAAATAAATTTAGTTTAATACAATATCAAAATGAGTGAGAATGTAATTGTAAGACTTGTGTTATACTCTCATCAAAGAGTCCAGGCAACCCCTGGTACATACATGTCTCTGTATGTATATGCATGCAGGTGACGTATTTACAAAAGGAACAATGCATGGCTACGTCATTTTGGAAGCATTTTACGGATACACCCTTCCACTACAAGAGAATAACCAAAGCAGATGATGAGCAACAAGGACTGGATGGCTCAAAAAGCAGAAAAAAAAAAAAAAAAAAAAAAAAAAAAACAAAGTATATTCTCTGCTGTAATGTGAAGCAAAGCAAAGTCAGCAACGTACAACCACGTCGGTGCAGGGCCATACCAGGAACCTGGTTGGTTCTCTTTTGGATTGATAAACGTGCCCTTCCACCCAAAACCTCTCAGACAGTGATGGCCGTTTTATTATTTTTTATTTTTCTAAAATCACAGTTCTAAGTCCTAATTGTGTGCATGCCATTCTTAATCATAGAATAAAACAACCTTAAATCAACTGACAGCTGGGTTAGCTCAATTAGCTAGAATCTCTCTCAAGAAGGTTAAAAGTTATAACTATTGCTAAGTATAAGAGTTAGTCGCAAGAGATTTATTCTTTATAAATACTCTAATCCCGATATGAATAGCCTATTTAAATTAAAAAAGAGATTAATTAAAGTGTACACAAGTCTATTACCCTAACCGCTGAACCCAAAAAAAACCTTAAAATCTAGATCTCTTTTATAAACACATGCATCGAATAAAAATGTCTTCCAAGATTCCACCATACGTAAAAAAAAAATTATATTCCTAGGTTTGCTAGTTCGATTTCAATCTCTCTCTCTCTCTCTCTCTCTCTCTCTCTCTCTCTCATGTATCAACTTTTAGCTTAAAATAATTCAATATGAACTGCAATTGCCAAAGGATCCTGGTGGACCATTTTTGTCCTGTCTTTAACTAAAGAATGGATTGAATTTTTCCTGTAAAGCGAACCTCCCCGAAAGATACTGAATTTGAACCAAAAACATTAAAAAAAAAAAAATTATGGATTTAATACAAGAAGATTTACATATTATCATTTGGGTAATGAGCAGTCCCCAGTAAGGGTAACCCACTCCCACTATTTATTTCAATGCATATCAGAACATGTAGTTTGTGCCATGAATCAAATTCTTTGAATGAAAATATATAGTAAAACCTTTCGTCACTATTTCTGCTAAAGAAATTAAAAGAAAGATCTCCAAAAAGCTCACCAATCAAAAAGAAAAAGTCCAGGCACAAACAACCATGCTGCATCTTATAATAAATCATGAGTATATATAGTATGTTAGGCCAACAGATATATCATATAAATTTTCCTGTCTACCTGGATTGTCTTCACAAATGAAATCCGTAAGTTTCCAAACTGAATTTAAATGGGTTATAAGTGGCCGGTTTAGTCAAATTGGAATACTCACTTTTCAAAATTCCAAATGAAGATACGAAGTACAATCAATTCCGCGAAATTCTTTTCCTCCTCATCCTTTTCTGCAACATTCAAAGTAACTATAGTCTTTGGTAAAGAGGAGTAGAGAGGCTGTAAAAACCTCTTGTAAGCGTGAGTCTAAAGGCAGACTAAGTTGATAGTGTGTGTGTGTGTTCGTGCAAGTGTTGGTGGTGGTCCTCTGGGACTTAGTGCTCTACAAGACCGAAAGGAAAAAAGAAAATAAAAGAAGAGAAAGTTGGATGAGAAAATAAAGGAAGGAAAATGTCAACGGCTGTGAAAAAGATGATGCTCAATTGGAACTTTGAAAGTTTGAATTCCTACTTACAATTCTCTCGACAGTCTTCTTTTCCTTGATGGCCTTTCTCAAATTCTGTGCGCATTCCAGCTTTTGTTTGTTCAAAGTGCATCTTCCCTACTTGTCGACATGGCCCCACCCATTGATCAAATCCTTACCATGCAATCAGCGGCCTGTATCTAGATGCATTACATGTGAAAAGCAGTATGTTTACCAATCATGAATTAAGAATACTAACACTTCAACAGCTAAAGGTACCTTACAGGATTAGGCATGATTAATCAGATGTTGATCTGACAATTGCTCCTTTCTATCAGTGCGATGGCGGGTGGGGAAGGGATTAGATGTAATGTCAAAATATGTTGCATGGTCCAACAGCAGAAGATTAATATATATAAGTATATATATATACACTAATATTTTGCACGGTCCAAGAGCACAAGATCACAGATATTTATATACACACACAGTCTCTGTAGTGTGGTTTCTCTATTCACTCGTAGAGGCCAGTAAATAAATTTGTAATCCCTTTGAAAGTATGTTACTGATGGGTGCAGGTGGTTGGATTTCAACTAAAGAACATAAACAGGAATACTGAAGTATGACCCTCTGTTTCAACAAGCACACTACACCAAAGAAAGCATATTATTCACCACATAGAGATAGAGATAGGGATACAGAACCAAATGCCATACGAGTATAAACCAAATTACTTTGAACAAAGAAGTATATTCAACATCTAGAGAGAGAGAGAGAGAGAGAGAGAGAGAGAGAGAAAAAGTTTTTATTTTATATTTTTGGAGGGTGGGGGGGACCTGGGGATTAATGAAAGGAGGGTTTGGGTGTTATGGTATATCCAAGCTTTTAGAAAGTAGATGTAAGTTACATGGTTAAGGTACAATATATACATACCATTTGCCTAGTAAGAAAGACTGCATCTTTTTATCACCCTCTGCTGCACAACCAGACAAACCAAAAGGTTCTCTGCTTCTAGTCCTTACTCCTCTTCCTCTTTAAAGACATGAATTGCATATGTCATCTTTCATCAGGGAATCTCATCTCCAAAGGGCTACCTTTTCTTTCTTTTTCTTCTTCCTTCCAACGCTAATAATTATTAAAACCCTTTCCTTTTACTAATTCTTCTCCTCTCTTTTCCCCTTTCTGCTGAATATCCCCATGCAACTCCCTCTTTTCCACAATCACAACATTCAATAGATTACACAGTGAGACATCGTTCTTTCCTTTTTTTAACCTGATAGATGGTCTCTTATAGTTTCATATAGAAGAAGAACAAGATTTGACAGAAAAAACCCAATTCGGTGCAAACGGAGGAATAAACAAATTGCAAATATTTATTTTGCCTACAGTTACAAGAATGACCTATTTAACAAGATAAGACATCAATCTACTATGTATTTGTGTATCAGGTGACCACAAAAAGAGATGTTAATGAGCTAAATTCAAAAGACTATTGTGGTGCTCAGCTTTAAATAACCTCATCATCTCCTACAACAGCAGCAAAATTTCAATATTCACAGGCCCTCTTTAAACAACTCATCATCTCATATTATCGAGTATTCATACCATTTTACTCTCTATTGACAATTACTGATACACATGCTGTTCCTTGAGGAAAATGATGAATATTTTTTACTGAGACCCGAAAGATTAAACCCTTCCTCTCAAGAGAAGTCAGTGTGCAACCAGGGCACCTGACATCCAGAATCCTTTATACAGGGACACTGACAGATCAGTAAATTCTACTTATGCAATTTGTATAAGCAAAGCATAAACATTAGCTATGAAACTTGAACTGTACAGAATTTAGACAATTCAAGGAAACTGCATTGCCATTCATATCACAAGGATGAAACAGCACATAAACAGCTGAAAATTCAGCAATTCTTAGAGAATAAATGGAACTTGTATTATAAAATACAGCACCAGCCTCACATGTAGAGGTACCATTAGAGAAAAAAGCATTTGCAATCAATATGAATCGATTTGCACTCTCAAAACTGATGGCTGGACAAATCATCTTTACAGAAGTCCACGTCATTAGATGACTCATTAAACTGATAGGTTTGGCCCATCAAAGCTGATACCCAAATATTGATCCAGCACGTTCTTGAAGGCCTGGCACAGGAAATATTAGACACAAATATTTGTTTCAGTTCTTTATATAATGCACGCACCAAATAAGAAATAAAAAAAAAGAGCATCACAGTTCATCAAAATTTTCTTTATCGTGGACGAGATCATTTCAATTGGAGTTAAACACTTAAAATGTTATCTGTTCATTCATGAGCAATTCAGAGACGTTGCAAATATTTGCAGTGATTCTCAAATACAGGGAGATATAGATGCAAAGGTAGGTAAAACATGCATATGCAATACCACAGATATCAACATAGCAGGAAAAAAGTGAAAAACAAAAGAAAAATGATGGCCATGATGAAAGGGAATTTGAAGGGCTGTTTAATTAAAAATTGAAAACTGTTTTCAAAGCTGAACAGCCCAGAAATTTCTAATGGATCAAGTTTAATCAAGATTTTGATTCAATGCCTGGATCTCAAGTTTTGAAAGAAAAAAATAAAGAATATGTATAAACTAAAATATAAATATAACATGGACACATTTGCAAGGTACAAAGCACAGCAACAAAACATTGGGTGTTGTTCCCCATGCAGCTCTTTCAATATCCAGAAAACCTAAATGAATGGGGAAACCATGTTTCCTGCCCATTGCCACAGAAATTATTAAGAAAATATGGACCTTCAGGCAAGCTTTGCACCGGTTCATTCATGTGAACCTTGTGTGCTGCCACATTGATGAACTTGTCATTTCATGGGGATACAACAAGAGGGAAGAGCCTGCCATATGGGTGAGATTTGATAGGCAATCAAAGCATTGACCTCATCAAGTGGGAGTCTTACCAAGTCCACAAAAATTTTGATGCCACCAAAACTGAATATAACAGTAAAGGTTATCAAAAAAGTTGAAGTAGCACCTGCATCAATAATTGTTCTTTGCAATGGGAGCCCAAAAAACCTATACATTTACAAGAGAATTTACGAGACCAAAGTTTTTTATTGGTTTTTGCAACTCCATCATTGCAAACCCCAATGGTTATAAACTGCCATGCTAGGTATCATCTCTTAGAAACATTACCATTACCAAAACCAACAGATGGTTCATTATCTAAAATCCAGAGACAGAACTGTTAATTTACATGCTCTACAAACCAATTCCATCCCAACAACAAAATAATAATAATAATAATAAAGATAACAATAATAAGAAAGAGAAGGAGGGGGGAGGGGAAGAGAGACAGGGAGATTACTTCTAGAAGATCTACTATAAACTAATAGAAACAACAAAAATTAGCAGATATGTTCTGCATCAAATCTCAAAGAGATTTTCAACATGAGAACAGCATTACCTGAAGTGCAAAGGATTCTTTCCCAGTCAAAATTGCATCCATTGCAGCAAATTGGTCATCAAATGCACCATAAATAACTTGGTAGAATTTATTCCTGAAAACATGAAAAGTGCATAACAAGTTAAAGCAAAATAGAGAGCCTACCTCTTTTTAATTTAAAGAATAGAACAACTACTCTTGTTGAAGTTAACGTGTACCGATCTTCTTCAGCAGTCAGTTGATCCATCTCATCAAATTTCTGTGTAAGGACTTCTGCCCCCACAGGTGAAAGCAAGTGCAATATCAAAGCCTCCAGAGTTCTTGGGAAATTGTGCTGAAAAAGAATAAAATAACTTGACACACTTGGAGAAAAAACAATTGATCAATCTTCACATATTAGTTTGTTTTTTAAGTAAAAAATAAAAAAAATGAACTGTTATTTTATTATTTACCATCAACTGTCTAGCAGATAAGGACTTCATTGGCAAGAAAAATGGGTTCACTGAAGCAGTCTCTGCTATTGGTGATAATTGGAAAACCTCCAATATGATACATGTGGGCACTTGAACAAATGTAATAGTCTCAGGCCAAAAGGGAAGGGAAAGGATAAAACAAAACAGAACAAAACAAAGACCCACTCAGAATATAACTTTGTCCAGGATTCCAAACACAGTAATTTCACTGAGAAGACATGAGAATCAAAGGGACTCAGTCAGACATTAAAGATAGGCCACATTCAACAAATGAGAGCACAAACTAGACAAATAAAAAATACTAATTTTGATCAGAACTGTCTGTGCACAGAAGTGGCACCTCATTCTCAAAGATAGGACTGATGTCATTGCTTTCAGAAGAAGGAATGACCAGAAGGAATGACCAGAAGGGTTATGCATTAGACAACCACTCTGCAGTCCTACAATTTATTTGAGATGATATATACACAGCTTAACCAAAACAAATTTAACATTTTTCATGAGGTGAAAACACGTCAAGCATGGAAAGGACAAAACATATAAGTTGAAATAAGGTGGTACCGATAGTAGCACACATTAGAAATTATGCATCTCATATTTCTTGAGCATCATCCACTAAGCTATGCACTTGTTCTCAAAATCTGGATGGTCAAAATATTCGTCTCATCAAAAACATATGCATGTAAATATGCAAACTTATATGGACATGTCCTAGCCTTGTCCATGTCCTCTTTTGGGAATTCTTCATGCTGATCCTACTTGCCCTAACGTGTGTAATAAATGGAATAAATTATAGAGATCACATCATGAATTCAATAAAATCTAACCTAGTGTCAACTGTCAACAAAAGAACCAGGGTAGGCCTTTGAAGGAAATTACAAACTCACCGCCAGCGCAAGAAAGACATTCTGAAGGGTAAGTGGATCGAGGGCCCAAAGGATAGAAGCAACTGGATCATCTTTCAGGCAAACCAAATTCGCCTTTACAAAATTATTGTCTTCACCTTTCTCTCTATCTGCTGAACCATTCGTTGAAGTAGGATTCACTCGTTCACTTTGGTCAGCAGTATTAACACGATCATGGACTAAAGAAACAAGTTCATGAAGAGCCTTAAGGGTTAGGGGTTCCAGTTCATTCAACATAGGTTTCTCTTTTAGCTTACTCCCTTTCGAATCCTGGCCTCCACAGTTCTCATCAAAATTACGGCCACTCTCATCTGGTAAGTAATCAACAACAGAAAAATAAGCCCCAGGATAAGATTAAGCAACAATCACTTTCTTTCCCACCAAAGCCATAGAGTAATATAAGACCAAATTATCTTCTTCACTAATAATTCTCAAGCACATAGCCCCGATGGCCCAAATATTTCCAGCAAAATAAATGACAAAAATAATGTTACCTGCTTGTCCATTAATAAATAGCCCAGTCGAACGCCTTTCCAAGTTTGCTGCACCAGCAGTACTCTTGCACAGCACTTGGTTCTGTCCTGGTTTAAAAAAAAAATTATGCCACTGGTTCTGTCCTTGTTTAACAAAAAAAGTATGCCTCATTGTGCTTAAATTTATATTGCAGCACAGGAGAACGAAAAATGTATGACAACTTTTACCCTTCTGCATTGTGGATAAAGAATTAAAACTGATTCTTAATTTTCATGATTAATTCATCAGTATATTAAAGTTAAATAAGTACACACACACACACATATATATATGAGTACATATGAAGGTTAACATATTAAATGGCTGGAACAACTTTTCGGTCCAAATACCAAGTCTCAGTTAGTGACAGCAAAAAGGCACAATTCAGGAAATAATGCAATATATCCTATTCAGCAGATCTTTGACACTAAACATGGACAGGCAAAATGAAATCATCCATGATCCATCTGCCAGTTTCCTGAGGGCTTTGCACAAGAGACAGCTTCAAGAGTTTCTCAACCAATGCTGTCAAGAAAACTTTGTAAATTTTCATGGCCATCAGAAACCCCATGCCGGAGAACAGTTTTACAAATCCAACTAAAAAAATGCTTGAGGCAAAAAGATAAGAGTTTCGTTACAACTCATGATAAAATTATCAGAAAACATAAGCAAAGATTTGTATTTTCCAAATATATGTAACTGTGTTCACTACTGTATCAGCTGGTTACCAAGTTTTGGTCTGAATATCCACCTAGGATGCAACCAATATTTATAGGAAAACCCAACTACTTTGTGTAGCTATCAAGCATCAATGAGAAAGTAAAGCAACATTATTATTCCTATGGAAGTGAGGCTGATGAAAATGTTATGAACTCATAAAGGTAAAACATAAAATGAGCATTGACAGAATTCCTGAATTGAAAAGGCTTCATATTCATATAAGCTACAGTTTGCACATCTAGACGTAACAGGGAAACCTTGGTTCACATCTTGAAATAAATATGTAACTTCTAAGCCAGTATTATCACTTTTGTTTTCAATAAATGAAAGATTAAGAAAGAGACGTACCATTTGTTTGTCAGTCAATCTGTTTCAAACAATAGGATGAGCAAAAGAAAAAAAAAAAAACAGAAAGAAAGTTAGAATAGAAAAATAATTAGCTTGTATTATCACAATGCTTAACAAACAGAAAGGGGAGAAGCAAAAGCAGTCATTTTCAAAGATAATATATGACAATTACCTTCTCAATAATATGCGCAGATAATATGCATCCATGTGCTCTGACATGCCAGACATCATGTTGGACCGCCACCAAAAGTTAACAGCAATGGTCAAATCATCACTATCCACTTGGTGAAACCTGTAGTAATCAAAGATAGCGATAATCCTTACAAAAGTTGAAACATGAAGCAACACAAACTCCACACTGGAGAAGCATTTTCACGCGGAGTGAATGTAATTTTAATTTGAGATAAGGCATAGAAGAGAAGAATAAAAGAATTGGTGTTCCCATCTGCGCTGGTACCTGGGTTTGCTCCCCACACTGCTGGCACAGGATAGAATCCCGCAATTAACCTCGTGCCATGTGATTGGGGCTCTACACTGTCACCTAGGCTTTACTTTGCTAGGATGGGTCCAAAAGGCCCAACCTTTGGCAGGTTCCTCATCATCAAAAAAAATAAGAGCAAGTTTCCAACCAATGCTGCAAGTAAAAATATTAATCTATGGAAATTGCAGACCAAGGAAGCTGGCCGCATCTGTCACAAAGTGACTATGTACACAAACTTGAGGCGCGTTCAAAGAAAAAAGTTGGGTGTGTCCGACACATGGCCATGCGTGTCTAGACATGGACACGCATAAGACATGCGTACCCCTCCCTCCACAGAGTGTCCGTGCTTCCTAGGTTCCCATGTACACAAGCTTCCTGCTCCACATTGTGTGAAGTGAGAGACAACCTCAAACACCTTTCTTAAATAAAAAACACATCACTACTCATTTGATGTTTAATGTTGTAGTCAACTCTTGCATCAATTAATGCCATGTGACCTTGATTTAATTTAAATCTGAAATTTTATTTAATGTGTAATCATGCATGCCCCCAAGAGTAGGAACGCAACTGGGTGAGATTAGATCAGTGGTCCCCTTTCTTAACCCCGACCTGGGAGACAGGAATGCCCCAAACCTGAGGTGGTGGAGTGAGTTACTTGTTGGTATGCATATTAGGCAAAACTTTAAAATAGTGATATAGCACTATATGACTAAGCAAGCATGACGCACAATTCAAAATATATCTTTAAGAGGAGGTGACAAACAGGCATATCAACTTCAAAATAGGTGTGTTATCACATAAACCTCAGAGGAGGTGGCATTATTTTGAAAACCTCAGGGGAAACTTCTAACGACATAGGAAGAGAGAGGAACCGCCAGTGGGGGGGTTGTGGGGAGAGAGAGAGAGAATCAAAGTCATTATAATTTATAAAACATCTAAATTGAAATCTTACCAGCCTTCAGGAATGAAGAGAGCATCGCCTGCATGAAGAACAACTTTCTGGGAATACTCTGTTGACTGTTCTGCTCTTGGATGAATTGAAAGATCAGGGTTTTCTAAAGCAACAGCACTGCCAGAAAAATAAAAAAGAAATAGAAAGATTGAACACTATGACAAGTAAACCATCTGTGGAACTGAGCTGAATGTTGTAAACATCTGAATTTTCTACTCCCAAAAACTAGACTGCAGATATAGGAAATAACATACCTATGGTTTGAGGCCTCCCCATATAAAGGCATTGGATACAAGAAGGGACTTGCAGAAGGGGGCCATAGAAAAACTGGAAAGCACAAAAGTTTGTCGCAAGAAGAGAGTGTTAGAATACTAATATAATATCTTGAGAAGAATGCTCACAATGAACATAAAACCAACCAGATTTAGCAGGCATTAGTGTACTGACACAGTCCTTTCAGTTCTATAAAGACAAAGCAAGTTTCTTATATCAAAAAGAGCAAAAAAAAGAATACCCTTATTATAATTATAGAGACCACATTTTCCAACCTCGAGATATATAAAAGAAATAAAATGGTACCCTCACTCCCCTCTTTTACTAATATTCTAGACTGCAAACAAACTTAAACACACATTCCCCAACCACTCCACCCTGCAACAGTAAAACCATAGCTATAACATAATGATTCTCAGTAGGCCATCCTCTCCTGAATCTCCTCTACACACGTCACAAACCTACTGCCAAGCAATATTTCTTTATCATGATAAACAGAAAAATTCATGACCCCCCAACCCCCCCCCCCCCCCCCAAAAAGCTCCCCCGGGGCCGCTCCTTTCCCTCCCATTACTAATCCAAAGCTGATAACTAATGATCAAAAAGCTTTTACCACCACCCAGACTCATAGATAAATATATAAGTTAACAACAAAGTTTCTGCAGTAGATACTTCTGGGATAGAAGCAACATATTCAGGATAAATTGAGAGAGAGAGTCATAAGTAAGCAACTTGTCAACAAGCTCAAAGTGAAGGTCAACCTAACATGACTAGAAATTTTTTGCAATTAGACATGTGCATGCAAATTTGTTGAAGAAGCAGAAAAAATAGCACGAAAATCCAACTTAACAAAGCACGCTCCTTAAACAACAAACCATGTTCTTTAAACAGAGTAGCTGATGCAATCAAGTTTCAGGCCAAAGATAACTTCTGAGTGAGACAACATAGAACATGTAAATAAAATGATGGAGACATATTTGGTAAATTATGGTTTGGATGCGTTCACTGATCAAGAAAATGTGAAAAGTAAACCATTAATTAAAGTAACTAACAAACAACTTTATGCCTAGCATGAAAACCACTCTTGTTTAGCTGGATTTATTTGAAGAACTAACACAAAACTTCATGCCTTGAATGAAAAGCACTCTGGTTTCGCTGGATCGTTTTTCCATAAACTGATTAACATATAATATTTATTTAATCACTAAAACCACAATGTAGGAGCATGAAGTATGGAACTGTGGGAGCACTAATGGATTAGACTAATTAGAGTACAGCCCACAAAGAAGACAGTTATAATTAATCAACCAAACGGAAGCTTGACTAGGATAACCAAATGTCCAACAAATGTATCTGGGATGGCATGAAATCCCACTTAAGGGTAGGCTTATTTAACTTTTAGTGTCTGAAAGAAGATGACGATCGGAAAAATTGAAACAAAACACGGCAAACACAACCAAAAAAGGACTGGTGCTTCGAACAGTCATTTGTGGGCTATTAGGGCAGTTACAAGCCTTAAGACTTTCCAATATTTTTTGTCCAAAGTTTTGAGAAAGCATCTTCATATGTTGGATCTTGTTCATATAATTCAAAGAAAGTCCCAAAAGAAGCATCTCTTTCCCCTGTTTTGATAATGCTACTTATTTCCAGATCTTTTAATTCTTTATCTAATCTTTTCTAGGCATAATCATCCAATTAGGGAGTCCCAATGATGATACTACAGTAGGAATTTGATTTCATAGAAAATCCAATAAGATCAGTTCAACATTTTTTCTTTTCATAAACTAATTCAAGTTCTCCTAGTTTCATCTTTATTTATATCCATAAAGAAAGAAAGAAAACTCTAAACATAAGCACAAGACCACTACATGCTCTCCATTTTTCCTTTTTCGAGCGACAAACAGGCCAAAGCCCAAGACCAATATATGCTCTCTTTGTCAACAAATCCATCTTTCCAGACTTAGCCAGATTTCAAATTTCTCAGACAGATCACACAAACAAGATGAAACCAACAACAGGCCATAATCACCAATTGTCCATCCACTTTGTCGCAGCTAATAACAGAACACTGATATCACCATAAGCCTACAAGTGCACTTAAGTGGAGGGGATAAATGATCACAAGCAACAGTTTTTACTGCAGTCGGGGTGGGTGAAAGTTATGAAACATTGATACTTGTTCATAAGGACAAATATTCATCCACCCCGTAGCAGATAATAACAGAACACTGATATCACCATAAGCCTATAAGTGCAGTTAAGTGGAGGGGACAAATGTTCACAAGCGACAGTTCTTTACTGAAGCTGGGGTGGAACAACAGAAGTTTAAAAAATTCAAGAGAAGGTCACACTAAATAAAAAGATCCCAAACCTTGTTTGCGGCCAGTGACTATGCATAGAAGGTTATGGTGTGGATCATAGTGAGTGCTAGATCTAGTTTGAGCATTGTTCATCCACAAATTAATAGAAGCCAGTTTTTTTGTCTCCAAAAATGCAGGCTGCACAAATTGACAAAAGGTAATGAGAAAAACAGAGTCTTAAGCATCAAATTAGAAACTCTTGAGGAGGAGAGGTAAAGAACAAGAAACAACCAGGGGGATTGCTGGAAAGGAACCTACTAACCGTTTGAATGTCTTCTCTCAGTGTTCCCAACTGAACCCTTTCCTTATTCTCAATATTCAAAATTGGTACCTGAATTACGAAAACCAAATTTTAACCCAAATATGTAGCACCATTACTCCTAAAACAAGTAACAATGTAGGCAGAGTGCACACTTATAAGGCCATAACAGAATTATTGCTTCAACCGCAAAAGGTAAATCAGTTTTGTGCATAATTATATGTTTAGAAAAGCCAAAATAGATATCCATTATCCTAAATCCCTCCAAGTGGTGACCTGTGCCAGATAAATTTGTTGAGGAGCATCTCCAAAGAGCATACAACCTTGCATTGTATCAGACCCTGCCAGCTCATGCCTTTCTGATTCAAAAGAAACACCACAATCCCTGCCTGAGTTCTGGATGTTTTCATTACAGTAACCAATGAATGTAGAGAACGGCAGTGGAACCTGAAGTTTGAATTGGAAATGTAAGGCTGAGGTCGTCCATGAGAAGAATCAACGGAAAGCTCCAAAAGTGGAACAAGCTTTAGACTAAACAAAATTACCCTCTCATGGCTTCTAATATCACCATTGAAGACTGGGGCAGATCTGGACAGCATAGCCTCCACGATTGACGACCCTACTCGCTCCTAAATTTCCACACAACTATAAGTGACCAAGCACAAACTTCAATTAAAACACACATGTCAACATCTCCTAGATTGTATAATTATTAGAACAATTAATTTTCTCTCCTGTATAAGAAGACACAAAAACAATATTGTAAAATTTTATGAAGCTAGCTAGTCAAGACAGGCACACCTCGAAGGGCAGCCTGAAGGACCAATTTGGACAGGTTAAGTGCAACCTACGCCTTGCGCCTCAGACAATGTCAGGATATGCACATCCTACAGTACTGTAAATGTATATGTTGCAGGTAACCAAAAAAAAAAAAAGTATTATTTGTCAAGAGTCTTTTAAATGAACTTCAAAATTTGAACATTAATCTCTGAACATGATCATCTCACTTTCATTATATACAGCACATGGGTAGTCATAATTCCAGAATGTTGCCTAGATCATCAAATGTTACCTCCACTGAACCATTATATATATATATATATATATTTGCATAAATTCATCTACAAACTTCAATGGAAAATGCTGTGTCGATCTACCGATATATTATCTCAAATTAATCCGCTATTGCTTATTTGAGTCTTTCTCCGATTTTTTTCAGTGCTTGTTTGGAACTTGTGGAAGGAAAAGGGAAAGGGAAAGGAGGGGAAAGCAAGTGAGAGATAAATTATAGGGAAAAGAGCTATTTTCCTCTGTTAAGTTTTGCAAAGAAATTTGAAATAAAATAACGTTCCCTTGTTTTTGAAATTCAAAGAAAAGAAGAAAGAAAATAATTGGATAACTATTAAAAAGGAAAGAGAAAATAAAATAGAAGGAAAGTGAGAAGGACAATCACTATCCCTTGTTTTCTTTGGATTTTACGTCTCTTGCCTCCCAAACTAGGAACCAAACAAATGAAAGAAAAAATTTTATTTTCCTCTCCTTTCCCTTTCTTTCCTCAAGTTAACATTATATTGAAGTCAGAGAAATTAGGGACAACCAGGCTTAAGCAGTAAGCTTCACGCCCTATATGCAAGTCTTAATTTTAACAATTTCAACTCACAAGAGCTATGCAAACATTGGATGCATAGAAAGAAACATAGATATAAATATAGATACACCTGTGCATATGTAATTATGTATGTAAGTTACCAACAAGTAGTCGAGACCACCGTTGGAGGGGTTCCACAGAGGGAAAGCTTTCCAATTCTTTATGCAGCCGTTGAAAATCTTTAGGAAAAGAGACGTAAGAGGTTAGCGTAATCACTGTAAAGATCAAGAAAGAAGAGGTAAAAAGGAGGGCAATGAAAAGAATGGTTTCTGGTTCGATGATGAATTACAGCGGGAACATTTCTGGACTCAATATGTGATGCGAACTCTTCAGACGATGGAATTTCTTCGAATCTACGAATTCGCAGCGACTCTTCCACCATTTTTTCCTCTCCGCAGTGGAAGAACGACGACCAACGGCCGGCAATTGGGGTTGATTCAAGGAGCTCAAAAGATTTTTGCCAGCGCTTGACTCTGCAGCAATGGCTAATATAATAACGTTACAGAGCCCAACCGCCAAGAATCAAAACTAGCCTTGTGATTATAATTAAATAAATATCAAATATGTCAATATTCATTTATATTTTAAAGATACGATACGATTATATAATTAATTATTATAAATTTTAAATTAATTATTTATAATTTAAATAATTTTTCTCGCTGTCAGCCTTGGTGGCGGTGTCTAGACTCAGAGAACCCAATTATTCAATACGCCAGATCGCCCTAATTTTGGGTGTTCACTTAACCGGAGCTAACGGGCTCGGGAGGCCTGTTTCTGCTTTCCGGGGTCCTAGTGCTGGGCCTTTTAAGCCCCACAATTCTAGCTCCGCGTTGAAGTGGTGTTAGGCCTTGTAACGTGTTGGATCAAAACCATAGCCCAGCAGACGTGCTGGTTGTCACGGCTTAAATGCTTAGGTATTGTTTACTTGGAGAAGGAAAGTAAATAAAAAATTACTATTTATTATCCTTTTTTTTATTTGTTTTTTTAAAAAATATGAGAGAAAGAAGAAAGAGAAAGAAATAGATTAATTTAAAATTTTCTCTTATGTTTTCCTTGCGAGATTCAAATAGTGGGTTTTTATACGACTCTACTGTTGTACCATTTATTTATCCTTAAATGGGATGGGGAAACATGGTACAACAATTGAACAACATGTAATTACTACAAAACAAAGTTAGATATTACCACTTTTGTGCAAGTTATAAGGTTTAGTAACAATAATGAATTGTAAGTAAACTGAGAGGGGATAAGTCGATACACGTGTACAGTGACAAAACTACACTGTGACTATGGAAAGCCATGGCTCCTTTACTTTGATAATATTGCACTTAGCTCCTATAAATTTTGGGTGTTTAGAATACAATAGTACACATTAACCCCCTTGAGACTTTAAAATTTTTCCTTTTGACCTTGTAAAATTTAAGAATTTTTACTTGAGCTCTTAAAAAAATTAAAAAAGTATTACCTTCATATTCTAAAACTCAAGAAATTGTATCTCAACCACTCAACAAAATTCAAAATTTTTTTACTTTGACCTTCCATGGCCCCCTAAACATAATTTCTTGATCCGTCGTTGTGCGTGTAAGTTGACCCGAACTCCGGTCACTATCATTGCATAACCAAAAAAATAATAATAATAAATAAAATAATAATGGGCTGAGCCCAAGAGCAGGATACGAGTCCATCAGGGAGACCTGAATATACGGCCCAAGGCTTGCATGGAAGATTGGACCTGTTAAACGATCAAACCGAACTTTTGGCCTTCAATATTTCCAAATCTCTCTCCTTCTCTCTCTCTACTTCCATGCGAGGGTGAAGAGCATATTGAATTGAGATTCAAAGCAAACACAGATAGAGATGGCCAAGATGCATCTGTCTTCAAAGATCTATATAGTATTGGGTTTCCTTCTGAGCTTCATTCGCCATGTATCATCTCTATCAATCACTGTAAACAATGTCGAATGCATCTCTGAGCATGTACTGTACGAGGATGATACCGTCGCTGGAAACTTTGTTGTTGTGGATCACGACATCTTCTGGAGCTCGGATCATCCTGGGATCGACTTCACTGTAAGTTTCTTCAATCGCCATTGCAAGTCATTGCGTTCTCATTGCAAGTTTGTGTTAACTAGCAGTTGACCAGAAAGTTGCAATGCTCGAACTAACCCAATTTCTTGCATGTTTCAGTTTGTTGAACTTTTATGGTCTTTTATATACTGTTGGGTTGTGATTTTGGTTCCCATTTCGGTTCCATTTTTGTTGTACTTGTAAAAATGAGATAATAGAAAAAAATCAGCTTCCTATCAAGCATAAAAATGGTTGGAAAAACTCAAAAAATATTTTTTTTATTAGTTCCTAAAACTGAAATGTTTTCTTTAAAGAAAATCAAAAACAAGTTCCGGTATTGATTTGCTACTTTCAACAAAAAATAGTTTCTGAAACAAAAATAGTTTCTGAAACCAGTTTGTCAAATGTAATTTCATCAAATTTTAAAAAATAAAAATAGAAAACAAAAATCAAAACCATAACCGAACTTATAAATGTTTGACCAAGATTGTAAACATTACGACTTGTTTTCAACCTCATGACCATATTACAATGTTTTGGAGTCATACACATTTCATGCTACCCAAACCATATGGTATGTTAACGTACATGCAGGTAACGTCTCCTGGCGGTAACGTAGTGCATTCTCTGAAGGGAACATCTGGGGACAAATTCGAGTTCAAGGCCCCGCAAAGAGGAATATACAAATTCTGTTTCCACAACCCTTGGTCAACTCCGGAGACTATATCATTTTACATACATTCTGGACACATCCCAAATGAGCATGACCTTGCTAGAGATGGTAATTAGTTCATTTAGAAGCTTTGTAAATTGTAATGTCTTAACCTACTTGCCTGATCTTTTTTCCGGCGGGTCGCATTTGTCATTTTTAGTTGTTGACTTAAAGCTCACTGCACATTTCTTTTGGTGGTTTGTGCAGAACATTTGGACCCCATCAATGTTAAGATTGCTGAGCTCAGAGAGGCGTTGGAGTCTGTTACCGCGGAGCAAAAGTATTTGAAAGCACGTGATGCTCGGCATCGTTCCAGTAAGTAGAAGGGTGTATGGGCTGGGTTGGTGCCATATCCAAAATTAATTTTGATTGGTTTTAAATTTTTAAATTTATAGTCGAAATGATCATTGCATGGAACCGAACTGAAATAACTCCAGTCAGTTCAAGACAGTTTCATTGTTTGGTTGGGATCGGAGTGGTTCTAGTCGGGTCCATTATTTTGTGTGAAATTTTAGTTTATTTTCTTTAAAATAAAATAAAAAGACTCAATTTTGTATCTTAATTTCTCAAAAAGTTAAAAGAAAAAAAGCAAAATAACGGATGAAACGAATAAATAATATTTAAATACAACAAATAATGATTAAAAACATATATACAATGTGTATATAAATTTTTATGACATGTATAGATTAGTTCTTGGTCAATTCTCGAATTGATTTAAGTTTTGGGGCCGTCAAGTTCAAACATACTAACTCAATAATCTAATGCGTTTACTGGTTTGGCTATTTTAAGACCTAAAATTAAACTGAAACCTGAACCAAATTAATCTAAGAAGGCTGAGTTAGTTTAGTTGTCGGGTCTTTCGATTTTTTTGTACATCGCTAATAGTGAGCACACACATAAACAAATATATATACATACATAGAGAGGCCATTTTTAGGATTAGGAATTACCAATGAAGTTAGGAACTATTCTTCTGATATTTGGGATCTTCTGCTACTGTTTCACTTGACTGATATCTGTTTTTTCCTTTTTTTTTTTTTTTTTTGGTGTGATTGCAGCAAATGAGAGCACCCGAAAACGTGTGATCATGTACACTCTTGCAGAGTATGTGTTGCTGGCCGTATCAAGTGGGGTTCAAGTGGTATACATTCACCGTCTCTTTAGCAAAACAATTGCATACAACAGAGTTTGACATCCGACTATTAGGTGATTTGGACACTGACATCCTTAATTTCTCTAGTTCTTCACCTTTTTGCTTTGTCGGTGAGGGTAACGTGATTAAGCTCAATAATGTGTCACTACTGTGCAACCTTCGAACATTAAATTGAATTTGTACGTGAAGCTTTTGGTCCCTAACTATGTCAGTCTAACAGCTGTGTTTCTGGTATGTTGATAATCTTCAAGATAAATTTCGTGGGAAAGCATGTTTTTATCATGATTTTATGTACTACTTTTATTTTATTTTATTAAAAAATATCATTTTTTTTAAAAAATATATTACAGAGGCATTTTTATAAATAAAAGTAGTATGAACGAAAATTTATTTTTCAATAAAAGCTCTCATTTAATTATAGATTTTTTTTTGTTGAATGACATTATCCTAATTTATTTTTCAATACAAAGTCTACAAATCGCGTGTCCCAGACGTGAGCACAGCATAATAGTCAGAGCAAAAGGTATAACATTTTCCCCCTTTTGTTTATATTATCCCTAGCATAAAGCTTCAAAGTCCAAACCGCGTAAACCCTAACCATATCAAATGTCTAGAATTTTAAAATAAGATGTTTCTATAAGGTCTCCCCATATAAAGTCTGATAATTGACATTTTTGTAACAGGTTCCAAGAAATTGATGTAGTTTTCTTTCGTTGTCATTAATTGGTGAAAACTTTTTTAACTGTTGAAGGCCGTGTTTTACGTTGGGTATAAAATTTCGACATTAAAAAATAAAAATAAAGTAAAAAACTTTTATATTGTAGTTATATACTTGAAAACATTTCCTCGTGTCTCTTATTAAGTTTAAGTTAAAATTGGTTATTAAATTAAGTTTGAATATTTGAGCTATGTGATTAAAATTAAGAAAATATTATTCTTCCAGCATTTGTATGCAGAAATCTGAATAAAAATGATGTGGCGATGGCAGTTTTGTAATTAATAAGCATCTAGGTGGATTCTTTATTTTAAAGTGATAGGCATACAATTTAGCAACATTATTCTAATAATAAATTTTGTATGATGTTTTTGATTGTATAGCATTACCCTTAAAATTATGGTCGAACACAAATTCTTTTTTCTTTTGTGTTTTTAGAAAACTTGAAGAATACAAATTGGGAACAAATTTCTTTTTTCTTTTGTGTTTTTAGAAAACTTGAAGAATACAAATTGGGAACAAATTTGAAATTTTTTCAAGCAAGCGCAAGCGCAAAACTAAAAAACCTGTTTTTATTCTTATTATTTTTTCAAAATTTTAAAAATATAAAATAAAAAACCTGTTTAATAACTGTTTTCACCTTTTTTGTTTTTAAAAATCTGAAGAAAAACAATAAAGTAAAAGTTAATAGTATTTTAAGGGTCAACATCCGAAAAAGTAAAGGGCCAATCATCTCTACCGCACCCGTCGCCGCGCTTTCCCAGTTCGAATAATCAAACGGTGGGGACCCTCCATCACTCTTTCTACTCTGGCGGAAGGACCCACCCCAAATATCTTCTCTTGTTGTTGCATGGACTCTGCAAAAAATTATTGTATCCTTACGCGCCACTAAAGTGCAGTGTGTACGCATTACGTAAGGATAATAGTTATGCTATTCACGTTTAATATATATCGGTACCGTGTTAAAAAAAATTTTTGTTTTCAATTCAAAGTTAAAACTTAATAAAAAAACATTTATTTTCTTGAGTTAGTTCGTAAAATATATATATTATACCTTTAAAAAAAATTCAATTAAAAGTTAGGATACAATCTAATATAATCTTAGCACATTATTGATTCTATACTTAATATATAATTATGAAAGTACAATTACTAGACCATTAAATTTGTTCAACTTTATCAGTTATAGAAAAAAAATTTATAATTCTCGATTCATATGCCTTTATTAATATCATACTATATATATTTTTTATATTTTTTTAATAATTAATATACTTAAATTATTAAATATACTTTTTTATAATTTCTGATTAATAGTCAAAATATTATATTTAAATTTAAATTTAATAAATTAACTTATTCTTTTATCAAGTTTTGAAGGAATAAAATTTATTTCTCTGTCACTTTAATTTTAATGTTTTCAGTAATATGTTCTAAAGATTTTATATACATGACACACAAATACTATTTACTAACATGGACAATAAGAAATTATTTATAAATGTTATCATATTATTCATCCCGACTTTTTAACTAATATTCGTATGATATTCGTATAATTATATATTCGTATTTTTTGCCTTCTCATATTTTTATGCTGCAACTTTTTACCATATTTAAAAAAAATTGTATTAATAGTACCCATTACGTACCATTCTTTTTGTTGTCTTATATTTTACTAATTATGGTAGTAATCAATATTCTATTGGATTATGGTATGGGTAGAGGCACCAAATTGGATTTTATATAACATTAAATTCTAATGGATTATGGTATGGGTAGAGACACTAAATTGGATTTTATATAGCATTAATATTGCGCACAAATTGAGATCCATATTCTATTGGATTATAGACCATATAATCATACTTTTGTTAATCTCAAAATTCAAGTAACTTACAACAAATTGAGTAGTTAAATATCAATATTCCCTCTCTCATTTGACCCAACTAGTTCTTGTTTAATCTGGACTGTTCAATTGTGCATACGGATCGATTTTTACTAGGAATGACAATAGATCAGGGTGGGGCGGGGATTGATACCTCCATCCCCGCATCCACGTAAAAAATTCACTTTTATTCCCGTATCTATACTTGTACAGGTATTTTGTTGGACGTCTATTCCTGTCTCACAAGTAAAAATCTTCATTCACCCTTGCCCCCACATCCGCTCTGCACTCGCCAAGCCCAATAATATTAAAAAAAAAATCCCAAAAACAAATACAAAAATAAATAAAATAGCAAAAAAAATGGTTAACAAAATTTAAATTTTATTATTTACAGGTGAGCTCCTATTTTTTGTTTTAAAATTTATAATTAAATCTATTTTTTTAGTCTTAATATTTATAATTAAGTCATAAGTAATTATAATTATACTAATACCTAACGGATATGGCAGAGTGGGGGAGAACTTAAGTCCATCCCCGCCTCCATACCTGCACGAGTTTAGTTTAACACCTCTATTCTCACCTCCATTCTCATTTTGAATTCTCTATACCTTTTCTATACAAAACAGGTTCGGTCGAATACTCATCTTCTACTGCCATCCCCGATTTTTACCATGAGCTCGACCTCGTAGTAGACTTACTACAGATTAAAACCTCCACGGTCTTTTAGAGCGCGTTAGGAAAGTTTCATCCCACAACATCGAGAAGATCACGAGGATTGCAGAATATTAAATTTGAGAATCCACGCGTGAAGAAGGCAGGTGAAATAAGTGACAGGTTTCCAAATTCAACATCATTATTTCATTTGTTTTCTCCTCTTTTCTTTTTGTAAATTATTGCTTTTTCTATAATTTTAATTTCTAACTACTCCAGCAACTTTTGCAAATTAAAATTTTTCTTTTGTTTCTAGACTCCATAAATGGAGGCTAGCAAGTGGGAAAATGTCTGTTAATACAACTTTTAGATTTGAATTATTTTAAATTTTTTTTACAAATAATTATATGTTAAGAAATTATATCCGACTAGACACTGATTTGTAAATTATTAAACAACAATAAAATTTTGAACGAGATCATCTTAATACTAAGATCACAAAATACACGTGTGAATTCTACAAAAATGTATGGACGAATATTTTGAATGAGCTTATGACAAAATTAATCTTCGTTGTTAAAATAGTAATAAATTTTGCTAACAATTCTATGTTGCTTCAGAGAAGTATTGATTAAATTCATAATTATGCTGCCAACCATATGCTTGAGAATGAGCATTTCTCATTCATGTGTTGAAAAAATTGCTTGTTGGTTCACGTCCCACTCGACGTGCATATAAGACCATCCGTGTCATATATGAAAATAGCATGAAAGTGACTTGGATAACTCGACCAAAACCCATTTGCTAGTGACCTTTGGTTGGTAAATTGTGAAAATTTGGGGCTCATTCACACCGGCATAGATTGGTTTTAAATTGACATCTTCTGGTTTAGAAGGAGTCATTCTTACCTAACATGTTATCATTACTTCATTGGAAAGTAAAGCTTTTCAGTTGTGTGGTGAAACTGACCTAATCAACTTCAGTTAAATGTCAACGAATCACAGAGTTAAAATCAAGGTAGATTCTGAAATTTTGTTAAGAGGCTGAGGGAACATTTTTAAAAAACATTTTGAGGAGTTAAAATATAGATATTTCAAAATTTTACAAGGTCAATATCCTATTCTTCACCATAAATACTCAAAAAACTATAGGAGCTAGTACGTTACTTATCCTAAATATTAAAAATTATAGGACCCAAATACATGCAATTTAAAAAAAGGTAGAGAGATCCGGGCCTATTTGGTCTACGCGTGGTTCCACCACTTGTTATAACTAATGTCGTCATCTTGGCAATTATCTTAGATTGATTAGGTCTCAGGTAAAACGCTGCTTGGATTATATTATTTTTTTATTTTACGAATCTTCAAATATGGTTTATAGATAACTATAAACTCACTAAGGAAATTAAAAATTAGAATGCTTGGCCACAACTGCAGTACATGGAGCATTGCAGAACATGGTTGGAAATTAAACGTGCCATAGTCAAATAACAACAAACATATTAAATAAGGAAAGTAGTTTGCTGGCTCTAGCCTTGAAGGCAAATAAAATATAAGAACAGGTGGGTGGTTGTGTTCTCAATTTCTTGTATACTACCTTGGTACCAAAATTGATAAGCTGAGAGCAGTTTCTTGAAACAGTACACAGGCCTGTTTAATTGGATCTCCTTGCCCAGAGCAAGGCAGTAAAAAATTAAAGTGGCATGGAATAAAACCACTTTAATAAAATAAAATTAGTTTTTTTCACATTATTTTATTTTTATATATTTTCATATTTTATTTTTTTACCTTTGACAAATTCAATATTCAAATATAGCATAAAAATGACATATAAGGGATAAAATTTTCAATGATACGGTAGTGTCAACTGTGCCACCTGAAATTTAAGCATTACAATATGGAACCAATAAATATATGAAAGATAAAAATCATAGCGAAAATAGTACCATAAAGAAATGAGTGGTATATGTTTGTTAAAAAAAAAAAATCCCCACAAGGGAGAGGATAAGAGATTTTAGTTTCAATTTGCATTGCTGACATTTGGAAGAAAATTAAGTTGGAAAATTTGTCAAGAACAACACCACAATTTCCAATAAATAAATAGACCATGATGTGACCTTTCATTGATATAGTAACCAAATAAGAAAGGTTTTTATCTATTGTATTTCAACCTCACATGGAGACTGAAAGTCTTATCACTGCACATTAGGCAGTTTAAAACTATTGGCACACACTAATCATGGGAAGGTGCTTGTAATGCTAGAAAGATCATACCTGTCAACATTGAATGTAGTAATGGATGGTTTTATTGTAAATTTATCTTACTATTTTTATTTTAATTCCTTTCATTTCATTTTCTTTTGGTTTATCTGCCTTAATTAATACAACTCAGATTTTACAACGTTTGAATAAGCTAATTTAATTAAAATTCAAATTTTAACATTTTTTTATGGGCCTTTTTAGTTTATACTGTTGAACATTCACCCAAAGTAAAAAAGCTAGTAAAAAAATTATAAAATATTAAAATAAAATAAATTATAAATTGATCCAAATGAGCACTACACTATTCTAATACTGCAAAGCAACTCTTTGATACTCTTAAATACAACAACTCTCAAGAAAGCTACACATTACCTTCACGTTATTAAGGGATAAGTAAAGGTTACATCATTAATTAAATGTGACACAGATTAAATAAACAAATTTTAGTTTGGATACACAATAAACATCAAAGTCGGAGTCTTGCCTTGTCCCACCAATCAATTGATGTTAAGGAGTATTTGAACATAACTTATTTTATGAATTTTTTAAATTGTATTTGGTTTACAATAAAGAGTCACTTAAAAAAGTAACTTATTAAAAAAGTTATTTTACATATACAAGAAGTTTATTTGCACACACTCTTTTAGCAAAAGTCAATTAAAAAAATAGCTACTATTTAAACACATTTTTTTGAAAAAAGTCACTTAAAAAAGTGTCATATTAACTAGCTTGAGTTTAAGGATTATAGTCTTTTTAAACTTGCGTCCAAATAACACCTAAATAATTTTTTATTTTTTTTATGTGATTACCGTTTGAAACCGAAAAGCAAAATGGGAAAGAGGGAGAAGCAAAAAACATAAAAAAAAAAAAGAGCCAAAAAATAAAAAAGGAAACAAAGAGGCTCTCACGTTTTGTCCGTTGATCACGATATGCCACGTGGAATCCCCGAGAGACGTGGATCCCATGCTGACGTGGTACAGGAGTCAAGAGGCTTTTTTTTGAAGGAGCTAGGAAAGTTTTTAGACAGAAAAAGAGAGGGCTATAGAGCGAGAAACAAGGCGCGGAGAGGCCGTCCGAAAACCGGCGCACACAGAGGAGAGAGAAAGAGAGAGAGAGGGAGCTGCTGTTCTCTTTCTTCGTTGCCTTCTTCCAAACAAAGTCGCATTTCGTTCAGTACTCCTCTCCTTCTTAGGTCAAAAAATAAAAAAAAAAACCCTAAAAATAGGAAAAAGATCAGTTTAGGAAAATACAGAGAGCAGCGATATACAGATCAGGAAAAAATTTCGGAGGATTTATTTTTTTTGGTTAAAGAATCATATATTTAGATCTTGCTGTTATCAATCTTCATTTCACTCCGATCGATTAGTTGGTTCCACATATTCGTTCATCAACAGCTTCAATCACAATTTATTTATGTAAATTTCATTTTTGCCTTTTCATCTATTCGCATTTTTTTTTTTTTGATTCTTTTGTTGATTTTGTGTTTCTGGGGTGGAGAAAGTTTGAGGATATTAGGGGTATTAGCTTGGAGATCCTTCTAGATTGCTCTAGAAGGGTTTGGATCTGCGGTGATTGTCTAAGACTGAGGTGGGACAGTCGTCTGATGAGATAGATACAGAGGTTTCAGAAATCATCTCGGAAAACGATGAAATGGGTAACATTGCTTAAAGACTTCAAAGAAAGGGTCGGTTTATCTCAGCCTCCGTCTACCACATCCTTTCCATCATCATCCTCCTCGTCGTCTAATCGAGATAACAATGTCACTTCAACCAAGCAAGAGTTCACGGGGTCATCGCCTTCAAGGTTTGTAATTGCTATCACTTTTATCTTTTTTTTTTTAATTTTTTTATTTGTTTGCTGAGCTCTAACACTTTTATCTGCGACATTATCTTTATCTGCTCTAGTTTTTTACTGCTACACATAAAAGTTGCTAATATTACTATTAATATTAATGAGCTTGATATAGTTTGGCAATGCCCTAAATGATATTTTCCTAAATGATTTTACTGAGTTCAATGGTAATTAGTGGTTGGGTGATGTTTCTTGTCCAGTTGTTATTAACTCCATGACTAGAACACAACTCTGAACTGTTTGATGAGGTCCACAAGTTTGAATTTAGCACATCGGTTCCATGGGCATTCAGGGAAGCTCCTAGGTATTGCTGGGTGACAAGTAAATTCTAGCACTAGATCTTAAACTTCAAACTCAAGAAGCTTTGGCATCAAAGCTGCATTATCATGTGGCTACTCATGCTCCCTAGGGACATGTTCTCCGTATATACAATCTTCTTTAATTGCTTGCTTATGGCTTACTTGACGCAGGACAAACTCACGTTCCCAATCTTCCATATACATCTTTTTCACCATGAGTATGAAGGAGGACAGCATAACTAAGTCTAAATCAATCACAACCATTTGATGCCGAGTAATCATACTTGTGTGGTTTTAATTTGTTAGACTCTGGTGTTATGATTCTTGGTTTATAGTTTTTGGGACCATATGAGTCAAATGTGGTCCAACTTGCTCTTCTTTCTAATATTGCTTCATGCTGTGCCAAAATGGCTGTAGAATATTATTTAATTATAGATCAGTATGGCTTGTGATCAGATGTTCTCTGTTGGTGCAGTGTTTTACATTTCCCTTAGAATAAGCATAGGCATGATGGGTCTTAGGAAAGGGCTGTTTAGTAATAGATGGTTAGGGACATGTTAGGTGGATCATCAACTAGTTCGGAGTAATTGGATGGGAGACAAGTGAATCCTCAGTCATGATTTGCTTCCGTTAAGAGTAGGCATGGAGCCTCCTTTTATGCGTTGTTTGTATATGGCTTGGGCATGGTAATAGGTTGGCAAAGTAGTAGTTGATTCAAGTGGGGTGATTTTTGAATAAGATATAGATAGATACCATACCCTTGAAAGATTAAGGACAACCAGGACTTGGCTTTATTAAATATTGAGTAAGAGTAGTATATTGATGCTTTGAGGTGCTCGGTAGTGATCGTCTGTTTTGTTCTTATTCAGTATTATGACCTTATCACTAAATTGAATAGGATGTATGAATTGGAGAACTGCCAAGGGAGTTTTATGTGATTGTTGAATACATATTAAATTAGAAGAAAGATGTATTTGCATCCATATGTCTAGATTTGGTAAAATCTCTGTGTTACAAAATGTTGATTTGTTATGCAACATGTTAATGACATGAGCATGGTAAAAAGAGGATGGTGATATTGATTAGTGGCAACACAAGAAAAGATAGAGAAGAAAATAATGCATTCAAGAAGCCAGGTGATGTCAGCCAAACCTTTATCATGTTGTTTAGTAGTTTGGAATAGAATGATGGTTGTGTGGGTTTTAGGTTTAAATGTTTATTGATGATTTTGATTTCAAACTAGAGGATGAAGCCTGCTGCTAGTTTATGCTATTGTGCTACACTGGTTTAGATTATATGGAAACTCAAAGGTCTTAGGTCAGATTGGTGGGGATAAATCAGGAAATGGAATTTCAACTGAAACGGTTTGGGTTTTAGGAATGAAATTAGGGTTGGACTTTATTTTTGGTTCTTAATTGTGCATATGATGGCATAGCTGAAAACAACTAAGAATTAAAAATATGTAGAAGGAAAACCTTAAGGTCTGTCAGAGGCCTTCCAGATTCCAGAATCATATGGGCTCTTTAAAGGCAGCCAAAGAATAGTTCTTATCATGTCAAACCATGGATTGGAACTGTTGGTCCCTTGGGAGGGCCTTCATGAACTTTTCTTTATATTTCCCCCTTCCTTTTCCAAACATACACTTGAAGGTGGCATTAGTCCCACTGCAGGCAATATGTGAGGAAGTTCCTTAAGTGGTTGTCTGACTCGTGCTGTGAGGATAGATGACTGAACCAGCAAGCTGTGGTGATAGTTTACGTTGAAGGAGCTGCATGGATTAAAAGGAACTAAAAAGCTATAAGGGGACATGATGATTTTGAGAAAAACACATATGCTATTATGTGAAGTGGAATGGTGGAATGGATTTAGGCCTTCCTTAGTACTTTGAATGTAAGGCTCTCTTGAGTGCATCATCTATTTGATGCATGTGTTAAGAATAAAATATTGCAGAAATATTCAGCACTCTCATTTGACACCCTCAAGAACCTTGCTTTGGTACTTGGATTATTCCATTACATTTTTCATATATTTATTTTAGTATGAAATTGCGGTAAGCAAGAGTACAATGTAGTAGAACTCACTGTAAAATCATGGTTTATGAATATCTTTATAAAAAGGGGAAACTGTGTGTCTTAGATCAATAATTTTCACATAGGTAAAGTTTTCCTATTCAAGAGTGTATCCCTTTGCTTACATATGCGGGTATATGGACAATTTCATCTGTAGAATCATGTCATTGCTTTGGTAGTTGTTAATTTAAAATAAATTGCAGATTTTGGAGTGTTTGACTAGGTTTGCTTATGCGAGCAATAGGAAGCGGCAATAGCATACATGTTTTCAAGTGTTGGTGAGATATGAACTCTCTTCTTTCCTGGTGTAATCCTCAATAGTGAGAACCAACTTCAATTTTGAGGCTGGGTATGGATATGGGGGGTATTGAGAGTGAAAGAACTGCCTTTTGCTAACAAAATTATTTGAATCTGGCTTTATTCCCTATCACAAACAAAAAGAAAACTATCTCAATCCAGCATTAAATCCATGGAGTTTCCATAAACACCATTGTAAGGTGGCATAATTTGGTACTTCTTTCATCTGTCTCTCCCTTTCTTTCTTGCTCTTTTCTCCCTCTCTTCCTTCAGTCACAATGTTAAACCTTTTTCTTTGAGAAACTCATCAAAAAAAAAAAAAAAAGAAAAAGAAAAAAGAAAAAAAGGGACCTTTTTAGAGGTGATTTGTGTTGTATGTTCTGATGGCAATACCGGGATGTAGAGTTTCACTATGTTTGGCCAAATGCTTTTATTGTTGGCATGATTATGGTGGTGATGGTCCCTAGACATCACTGAATATATCAGGATTTACATATTCAGATACGCTATTTTTCACTTGTATGATCTTTCTTCTTCTTCTTTTTTGAAAGCAGAGACAAACTTGAATTGGAATTGGACTTCAAGAGATATTGGGAAGAGTTTCGTTCATCAAGTTCTGAAAAGGTTGCCATCTACTTTATAGTAGTACTATCAAGTTTTCTTTTTTTATTAGGTTTTAAAATGTGATGGCTAATGGTTTCTCTGTCTATGCAGGAGAAAGAAACTGCCTTGAATATGACTGTAGATGTTTTTTGTAGATTGGTGAAGCAGCATACTAATGTAGCTCAATTACTTACCATGTATGAAGACAACTCTCCTTTTCTAATTTTTTGCCTCAATTTTGAAATATAAATGCAATTTACTTAATGTGAAGAAATGTTCCTTGCTATGTGTACAATATTTATATCCCATTTAAGTAGATATTATTTGCATTTTAATTTCAAAAAATTGGTGGATTGTTATCACTTGGGACATATGATAAAATTGATATATTTTTCCCTTTCTTTTCTTGTTATTGATTGCCCTTTGCTTCTGCTAACACTAACAAGTGATTTGTACACTCTTATACCTACAAATTGAATTTATGAAGCTGAAAATACGAGAGACATATAATCACAGAGACACATAATTTATTCACTTATAAAATTATCAAAATAGTACGTATGTTATCTTTGGTTTTCTGTATCAAATGCTTCATTACAAATGTAAAACTCATTATCAAAAGAACTTATGTATACATATATATTTAAGTCTGTCATGTAGTATTTATTGCATCTAAATGCCCCTAAACTCTTCATAATTAAGTATTTGGCTTAACCATTGAAGAATTAAGCAGCCGTAAAATGCAATCGACTTCTGGATTGTTTCATTGGCCTTGAAATGTCCTATATTAGCATATTGCAGTATATTTATATGTATGGATAGTTAAAATTGTAAGTGTATTACTGTAGCAGCAGGATCAAATTGCATACTGTTAAGCTTTGTATTCTTACACCCCTTCGTAACTTCTCTGTGAGACCCACATTTTGTCATACCCATTTTGAATTATGTGTTCCTATTTATTCACATCATGGTTTCAAATGTCCTGTTAATCAGTATTTAGTGGCTGCACAATGAGTATGTTCTTTTCTTACTTCCTAGTGTTTTATAGTTCTAATTTGGATTTCTATACGGATGTAATATCTCTCAATTTCTAATCAATTCAGAATTTTGGTGAGCATGGTGAGAATGAAAGGAACACATAACACATTGTGAATTTATTAAAAAAATTAAGTCCCAAAATATGCTATTCCGGAGTGTTAGAGTAAGAAGTTCTATGCCAAGTTGCCAAGTATAATTTGACTGTGCCCAATTTCTGTATGCATCAAGAAAATTATTCTGTATATATTATTCTTCTAGTAATGAGTGATAATACAATAGGATTTATCAAGCTAATTATTAATGAACAGGCCCTATATACATTGGTTAACCAAGAAGTAACCAAATTGATTCCTTAAAGGGTTTTGATTATTAGATATTATTAATTTATTAACTATTAGATAAAGGCTGGTCAAACTGTGCATTAACAAGGAGATTATGCTGTCATGGAATCCATGATTCACTATTCTAAGCAATATTTGGAAGCAGTGGTGCTTGTACTCTTCATCATGCACATTCTGCACGAATGTCTGACCTGCTGCTGTTTAAGCAATGGCATCATTTTTGGCTACATTTTGTGCCTTTCAAATTCATCAGCATATCCCAAATCATCAAAGATGCCATATCTTTGCTATTTCTTGAGCTCCATATCATATGGAGCAATACAAAAACATATCTTACCATTAGGTTGTGAATGCTCCTGAAGCAGTAAACTTGCAACCATTTGAAGAATGTTAATTGTCGCTCTTTTGAACAGGCCCTATATACATAAACCGGCTAATTATCAAGCTAAAAACGAATGGGTGATAATACAATAGGATTTATCAAGCTAATTATTAATAAACAGGCCCTATATACATTGTTTACTCAAGAAGTAACCAAATTGATTCCTTAAAGGGTTTTGATTATTAGACATTATTAATTTATTAACTATTAGATAAAAGCTGGTCAAACTCTGCATTAACAAGGAGATTATGCTGTCATGGAATCCATGATTCACCATTCTAAGCAATATTTGGAAGCAGTGCTGCTTATACTCTTCATCATGCATGTTCTGCACGAATGTCTGACCTGCTGCTGTTTAAGCAATGGCATCATTTTTGGTTACATTTTGCGCCTTTCAAATTCATCAGTATATCCAAATCATCCAAGATGCCATATCTTTGTTATGTCTCGAGCTCCGTATCATATGGAGCAATACAAAAACATATCTTACCATTAGGTTGTGAATGCTCCTGAAACAGTAAACTTGCAACCATTTGAAGAATGTTAACTGTCTCTTGTTTCCTGCTGAAAATTTTGAGTATTGTAGTGGTTACAAATATGGAATGTTGTTGGCAGAGCATCTGAATACCTGATGATATTAAGGCATGGTAACATTTTCTGGGAGAGTAAGCTGGACGAAAGCAACTTTACATGTGTTCAAAATTTTCCATTTCAAGGGTCAAAAAGCTGCATGGCAGTTTGTTTGGCTAATTGTGAATTTGAGTAAAAGTTTATTCTTGGTGATGTTTTTGCTGTTTTGTATTATGACTGTATTACTAGCAACTCTTGGTCATAATTCCCATAAAGACTTTGTTAGTGAAGATTTTTAGGCCTTTTCTTTCCTTGGCCGTGCAAAAGGTGGATAATTATGTGTTCCTGCAACTGATTTCTCATTCAGGATTTTGTCGCTTCTCTTTCTTTTTCCTGTTGGGGGTGGGGAAGTCTCCAATATTCTTTATGAGGCACAGGAAATCAATTTTTTTTTTGTTTTTTTGGATGAGTATGAGGCACAGGAGTTTTGTGCTTCAGCAGGTGTAAAATATGTCTGCATTGCTACATGACCTCATGAACTGTGCTCCTACTTACTGCTTTTTTTTTTTTGGGGGGGGGGTTTTCTTCTTATGCTGACACAGATAGCGTCCTAGAGTTGGGATGCCTCATCTTAAAATTCTTAAAGTTCTTATTGAAGTTACTTCGGTCTTTGCGTTTAAAATTTGCTTGTTACTGAAATATAGATTGCTGGTGATCGACACATTTATCATTTGGATGTGACTTCCATGTCTTACACATCCTTTCATGGATTGGAGCTTCACTTTGGTTGGTGCATATTAAATTCACACTGGCAATTTAGGAAATAATTTGGAATGGTTTAAGAAATTGACCAATTTTGATGTTGCTTCCTCGAAATTATGCAGATGTTGACTAACTTCTGAACTGTTGTTGATTCGCAGGTTAGTTGAAACACATATATTCTCTTTTGTTGTGGGGAGGGCATTTGTAACAGATATTGAGAAGTTAAAAGTTAGTAGCAAATCAAGATCTTTGGATATTGGGGGAGTGTTAAGCTTTTTCTTGGGAGTTACAAAGGTTTGTCTTTTGGTTGCTTTTGGCCGAATAATATCTTCTAGTTCTTCTTCATTTTATTTATTTATTTAGTATTAAAATTTCTTCCGGAGGTAATGTGATATATATGGTAAGATTTATATTTACTTCTCTGCAGGATGGCATCAATCCTGGTTCAAATTTGTTAAATGCAGTGGAAGTTCTTGTATCTGGGGTATATCCGTAAGCTTCATTAGTTTGAAAATACTTATATAGCCAGCGAGTTTTTGATTTTTTGCCTTTTGTTCCATTAACCTTAATTTAGTACAAATCTTATTGACCTTTACGTCGTTCCAAATCTGTACTTTAGATTGAATATTTTTAAGTGTTGAGGGTGAATTACATTATACAAAGGTAATCACTTAAGTAACTATTTTCTGTGTTGGAATCTAGATTGCTACTTTCTATACTGTAGGAGTTGATTTAGTGATGTTATTCTATGAGTTAAGCAGTTTGACAGTCACATGTCTGGACCTTGCTATCTTTCAGTTTTTCTAACCTGTAAATGATTTTGTTTGTTGCAGCCTATTGATAAACAATCTCTCCTTGACTCTGGGATTTTATGTTGTCTCATCCATATGTTCAATGCTCTTTTGGGTCCTGATGATGGGAATCACAAGCAAAAGGTTTCTACTGAGGAGAATCTGCTATTGGCTGAGAAAAATAATGATGGTGATGTTGATCAAGTCCGCCGGCTTGAGGTAGTTTAATTTCCACGACTGCCTGCCCTTACATTTACTGTCATGTACTTCCGGTTTGTGTTCTACAATTTAACTTTTCCTTTATTGTAATTCTGTTGCTATATTTGAATCATGATTTTTATGGCATTTGTTGGGCTGATGTCTTATGTATGCACCTAAGCTATTATCTTCTTACAGTTTGTCAGTCAATCACGAGACAGTGACACCGACACCCTGACACCGACAGGAGTGCTGGTGTTGGGTTTGGCATGAGGTGCCTAGCATAGTGATCTTAATTGCTTTCCTCTTTATCCTTGCCCATGTTGACATTCGTTGATTTGTAGAGCACTAACTTCTAGTCGAAATTTGCCACCTTATACTGTAACTAAAGAAATAACTTTACAAAGAAGAAGAGAAGGGGTGGGGATACTCTTCCAAGTTTCAATTGAGGATTCCAATAATATTAACCTCTTTTCTTGACAGATATTTGATCTTTGTGTTTTGATGGTTCTTCCCAAGGTCAAAGCCTTGGCTTGGACAGTGGACCTTGGGAAGGCGAACACATGGCATGCTTCAGAAAAGGAACCTATGATGCTCTGACAATAAATGTTTGCACCTTGTAGAAAAGACATTCATTCATCTATCATTTCAATAAGAATTGCACTGTTTTCATTTCCTTCTGGCAGAGACTCCTTAATGTGGTCTGCAATAGTTGGAAGCAATTCCATTTCTTTTTACCAATGGAAAACATGGATTTGGTTGTTGGAGGTGAAACAGGAAAGGCTCATTGAAGTGTGCTACCTTACGGCATTGTTGTGTGTACACAAGTGGAAAGAAATAAAGATTTATTGAATATAAAAGTCTGAGCATTAGTACTTCTTGGGATAGTAAAGGACATCTTTGGGATTTTTTTAGCCAGTATTTTGAGGGCATCTTTTGTTTCATTATCCATAAGCTAATTTCATTATTCAGGTGGTGATATGATCCCTTAGAAAGCATCCTTGGATTGATGTGTTAAAATCCTACTTAGTTGTCCATCAATTACCCTGTGGCTAGTGATATCAGTGGTCGTTTAAGCATAGCCAGACTCTACTTAGACTATATTACTTTCAAGGTTCTTCTGGGGGGTTGATGTTGTTATTGAGTTTGTAGCCCTTCGTCATGGATTGAAATTTGCAATACAGTAGTGGCTGGGAGGTATTTAGTTGAAGGCCATTTTTTCAATTTTCCGTGGCCTATTTTGGGCCTTGCTAACTTGAAGCTTGGGTCCTACTTGAGGGAAATTGGCTTCTTATCTTCTTGTTTAGACTAACGGAGGAGAAAAAAATAGAAAAGGAAAAAAAAAGGAAGAGAAATCATCTAATCTTCTTGATCAAAGGCCAGATAAATTTGGACAAAAATGTTAGCTCACCTTGAAGCTGACTTTCTGGCCAAGTGTGGAGCAGCAAGTAGAAAGTTAGTATTATTTTTGTATTTACCTACTTAGAGATTTGTTTCGTTTGGGTTTGGGTCGGGGACAAGAAAAAGTGCTATAGTTTATGTTCAGTTTATCTGAGTACGAGTTTGTTTGCTCTTTTAATTTACTTTGACTGGCTCACAAGTGTTTCAATGCTAAAGGTAAAAATCAATTATTTCTCCTACTGCACTTATGTTTTTATAGGTTGCATTGTATGAGTTGAAGTGGCTGAAGCATTGAAGATGTGTGTGGACCTAGACAACAAAGGAAGCAAATATCTTCCAGTTTCAAGAGTTTTAATGCTTAAGATTGCTTATCTTTCAGTTCAATTTGAGGAGTTATAAGTTTCTCTTAGCACATTGTCTAGTTGTCCCTGAGAAACATATTGAGAATTTGACCTCCCAATGCAGAGGGCACCTGACCTATATCCAAAAACGTTACTTTGTTCCAGTTGAAGCTATATTACTTCTGATTGACAAGCGAATTACTTTCATCTTCTCTCCTACAAGAACAGAGAATGAATTTTTATTCTCTAAGAACTACTTGGTGACTTACACCGGTGCCTTCTTTTTAAATACTTCTTTCTTCCCTTGGAAAACCTGGCATATATTTGATGTATTGCGTTAGCTGCAATTAGTGCTATTATTATTGGTCTGGTTTAGTTTGGTGAGTCACTCAGAGAGCAGAGCTGAGTTAAACTCAGATCAGGCCAATAATGTTAGGGCTATCTGACTTGGAATTCCTGAATAAATTTTTTTCTAAACTTTGTCTTTTCTTCTTTTAAGTTAAGCTTTCTTGCTAAACTCGTGGTTGCCGCTGTCTATGTTAATTTTTTTGTGTGGATATCATAGCTTTTTTTATCCCAGATACTGAATCAATAAAGAGATTTAAAACACTTATATGGTTTGCGAAAATTGGTGGCCAAGATATGCCTAAAGTCACAGTATGTTATGTTAGTTGATTATTATAGTGAATGGAAGATTGAAGAGGATGCTGCACCTTGCACATAGGACTAGAGTTACAAAAATGAAGTGCAGAAGTGCTTCTAGAAGGTTGTGAAAGTCCTCCTTTTCTTTTTCTTTTGATGGTAAATGTGGTGACCATGTATGCTTTATGATACCAAAGGTTGCTATAAAATATTAACAGGTTCAAAAAGTGAGTCTCTGGTTCAAGGGCAATTCAAGCATAGACAAGGCACTGACCAAGGATATGATGCAGCAAAGTTGTTTGACATGGATTGTTGATGTGGAATGAGTAATAAAGTATATTGATATGGTTCATGGAGAAGATGTTATTAGGACAAGAGGAAGCCTAAACAGGTTGTGGGTTGAGGGGGTTAACACAGAGTTGACCCTTTATAGAGCTTAATGTTGTAAACAATTGTGCAGCTGACCACATATAATTTGGAATTAAGGCTTTTTTTCGGCTGAGATTAATTAAGTTCACAAGGGGTCAGTTAATATTTAATCTTTATATTAATTTTCCATGACTATAACTGGTATTTATTGGCCTAATGTACTATGAATGCCTGGGAAACAGTATATCAAAGTAGATAACATTTACAAACAGTTCCTCTAGTATACTGATTGAGCATGCTGAAAAGGATTTTGGGAGCTACTTACTATATATGGTTGCTTGATTGAGCAGTTGAAGATACAACTAAGAGTTAGCTCATGGTAAAGTTTCTACTAAAAATCATATCAATACTCAGATTTTGCTCTAAGGATTCTTCATTCGTGCAGGTAGAAGGAAGTGTTGTGCATATTATGAAGGCTTTGGCTAGCCATCCTTCGGCTGCACAGAGTTTGATTGAGGATGATTCACTTCAGTTGCTCTTTCAGATGGTTGCAAATGGATCTTTGCTTGTCTTCTCTAAATATAAGAAAGGTCTAGTCCCATTGCACACCATCCAGCTTTACAGACATGCTATGCAGGCAAGTGTTTAATCATGTGTTCAACTGCATGTGTGGGGACAGAGCTGGGAGAAATTTTTTAATTAGTTAGCAGTCAACTTGATGCGGGAGAGGCATGAGTGCAGTGCTGAATTCCAAATTAGCTACATGGCCTGATTGTTAAATTTTGTTCTTGTTCCAGATACTTGGTCTTCTTTTGGTTAATGACAATGGCAGCACAGCCAAGTATATACGCAAGCATCACCTGGTATGCCATCGCATTTCATTTTACGCATTTATTATGCTTGAAATAAATTGTTCACTTTAATTTAGCATTAATTTTTAAACGTTGATACAACATAAGCAGTCTTATTGCTTTTCCTACATTTTCCAATGGATATGCATATGTATCCACATGTGAATCTATGCTTCCATTAATACTGATTGGTATGGTGTGGGTACGCAAAACTCATGCTGAACTCAATGTGTTTTTAGAAACAAACAAGTCCATTGGGTTGACTGAGTACGCCTAGTTTCACTAGAATCAGCTAGATGACTGTCTAGAAGGCACGTATCTCCTTTCTTCAGGTTAAAGCCCACAGTTGGCATGCTCCTCGTTCTGTTCTCTAAGTTTAAGGTCTTCATCTTAAATGCTTCCACACATGAGGTGTCATGTCAGCTCTTGGCCGCCTGTACAAGCTAGCTATAGATAATTCCCATGACCTGCCACTTATAACCATGCTTGAGTTGTGAAAATCAGCATTAAGGCATCAGACCTATGTTGGGATAATAGGTCTACCTTCCTTGTTGGTCCAAGTGCCAGTAACTAAGCTTGCCTGTACTACACTCCCCTAAGGGTCTGGCTTGTGCTTCAGCCAAACATAAATTGTCGGAGCTCTCTCAATTCTCGTGAGTGTTTAAGACCTTTCAACCCATGCTAACCTGGCATAACATGTCTTGTTTCATATCTTGGATGCATATATATTCCATTTTTGTTCGTTTCTGCTAGTTTGTTTTTGATGTGGCTAATAGTATTCTATGTATGTTTCAGATATAATCTCTGATCTGGTATTATATAATTTTGAGTGCAGATAAGAGTACTTCTAATGGCTGTCAAGGATTTCAATCCTGATTCTGGTGACCCTGCCTATACTATGGGCATTGTGGACTTGTTACTTGAATCTGTGGAATTATCATATAGACCTGGTAACTTATTAGATCCCTTTTTGTCTTGCTCAAAGCTGCTAATATGTACAGAGGTTCTTTTTCTTGTTTTGAACTCTTTGAATTCACCAAAATTTTCGTGTTTGTGGGGATAAAAAAGTACTCGTAATATAATGTTTCTGGTATTTGAAGTTCCTACAGTTTAGATAGTGATACTGTTTCTATTCTTTAGTTGTTTATTAGTTAATTTTTATACTACTGATTTTTGACAATTTGACTTGTAGAGGCTGGTGGTGTCAGGCTCAGGGAGGATATCCATAATGCTCATGGTTATCAGTTTCTTGTGCAGTTTGCGTTAACTCTTTCAAAAAATCTGGGCATTCAGGCTGTAAATAAAGAGTCTTTCTCTGACCAAAATTATGCTTCAGAAAGGTCTCAAACAATTACTAATGTAGGAAGACAGGATTCAAGAGAAGACACCTCTGCACAAAATCTCTCCCCGGCACTTTCTAGGTTGCTTGATGTTCTTGTTAATTTAGCTCAAACAGGTCCAGCTGATACTACAGGATCTGTTGGGTTCAAAGTTTCAAAATATTCTCATAGCAAGCCTAGTGGCCATAGCAGAAGTCGTACACCTTCTTCTGACCAGATTGCTGATGAAATTTGGGAGAAGGGTAATAACAAAGTTAAGGACCTAGAAGCTGTCCAGATGTTGCAGGACATTTTTCTCAAATCTGAAAGCAGAGAACTGCAGGCAGAAGTTTTAAATAGAATGTTTAAGATATTCTCAAGTCATCTTGAAAACTACAAGTTGTGTCAGCAGTTACGGACTGTGCCACTCTTGATCCTAAATATGGATGGCTTCCCACCATCTTTGCAAGAGATAATATTGAAAATTCTTGAGTATGCAGTAACTGTTGTGAATTGCATACCTGACCAAGAATTGCTTTCACTTTGCTGCTTATTGCAACAACCAATAACATCGGAGCTAAAACACACTATTCTTTCATTTTTTGTTAAACTCTTGTCCTTTGATCAACAGTATAAGAAAGTCCTGCGAGAAGTTGGTGTGCTTGAGGTTCTGTTAGATGATCTGAAGCAACACAAGTATCTTTTGGGCCCAGATCAACCCAATAGTGACTCAAATCAATCGGAGAAAAAATCCA
Organism: Euryodendron excelsum; assembly: GCA_033060915.1. NCBI lineage: Eukaryota > Viridiplantae > Streptophyta > Magnoliopsida > Ericales > Pentaphylacaceae > Euryodendron > Euryodendron excelsum. The sequence goes on from CM065382.1 coordinate 3,489,038, forward strand.
GCTCAAGCAGCTTCAAGAAACACTTGGGCAGTCAGGATGCAATTCTTTCTTCACCCAAGCTATTGGACTCTGGTTCTGGGAAGTTTCCTCTTTTTGAAGTTGAGGGAACAATTGCAATTGCATGGGATTGTATGGTTTCCTTATTAAAGAAAGCAGATGCTAACCAAGCAGCATTCCGTTCGGCTAATGGTGTGACCATTGTTCTCCCTTTTTTGGCATCTAATATTCACCGTCTAGGGGTCCTCCGAATGTTGTCGTGTTTGATCATTGAAGATGTTACACAGGTTTGTTTTCTTTATTGCATATCATGCTGCTTGATGGGATTTAATTTGATAAATCTTTTGTTCAAGAGTTCATTCCTTTATAATGTGCTTCCTTTTCCGTATACTTATCTTTCTAATCTCATTTGGCCTGATTTTAACGTTTGAAATATGCAAGATCATATGTTATTGCAAATATGTGTTTTCATGCACAATGTGCGAAGTGCACACTTTCTCATCTTTTTTTTTTTTCTCAAATTTTTATGTCCTCAAAAGTGCTAAAAAGGTCATTGATTTCTTTGTTTACCAGGCTCATCCGGAAGAATTGGGTGCACTTGTTGAAGTTCTTAAAAGTGGAATGGTTACAAGTGTTTCGGGATCTCAATACAGACTCCTGAGTGATGCAAAATGTGACACTTTTGGAGCAATATGGCGCATCCTGGGAGTTAATAATTCAGCTCAGAGGGTCTTTGGTGAAGCAACTGGGTTTTCTCTTCTATTAACTATACTCCATAGCTTTCAGAGTGATGGAGAGCACAGAAACCAATCTTCCTTAATGGTTTACATTAAGGTATTTACATACCTACTGCGTGTGGTGACTGCTGGGGTGTGTGATAATGCTGTTAATAGGACGAAGTTGCACACAATTATATCATCCCAAACTTTTTATGATCTTCTATATGATTCTGGCTTGATTTGTGTTGACTATGAAAGGCAAGTCATACAGTTATTGTTAGAACTTGCTCTTGAACTAGTTCTTCCACCATTCTTGACATCAGAAACTGTGGCATCATCCGATAATATCGAAAGTGGTTCTGCTGGTTTTCTTCTAACAACTCCTGCAGGTTCCTTCATTCCTAGTAATGAAAGGGTGTACAATGCTGGTGCCATAAGAGTGCTCATACGTTCATTGTTGCTCTTTACTCCAAAGGTGCAGTTAGAATTGCTGAACCTTATTGAGAAGCTTGCTCATGCTGGCTCCTTCAATCAGGAAAATCTAACTTCTGCAGGTGCGAAATAGAACATTTTGCTTCTGTTTCATTTCCCATGAAATTGCCGTTAGTTTTCTTATTGTTTGCCCTTTGTATGTGGGTAGGTTGTGTGGAACTTCTTTTGGAGACAATATACCCCTTCCTTTCAGGCTCATTGCCATTAGTTTCCCATGCTTTGAAGATTGTGGAAGTCCTTGGGGCATACAGGTAGGGACAGAGCAAGTCCAGAATTTACTTTTTCTGTTCATCTTTTCACAAAGATTTGCTTAACCTCCATTATGTTTGGAAATTAAGTTCACGCTGTTGGTGACAGGTTATCAGCATCAGAACTCCGAGTACTTGTTCGATATATTTTGCAAATGAGATTGATGAATTCAGGCCGTGTTCTTGTTGATATGATGGAGAAGTTAATTCTTAAGGAAGATATTACTTCAGAAAATGTTTCCCTCGCACCATTTGTAGAGATGGACATGAGTAAGATAGGGCATGCTTCTATTCAAGCGTCATTGGGGGAAAGGTCATGGCCTCCTGCTGCAGGTTATTCATTCACTTGCTGGTTTCAATTCCGGAATTTCCTGAAATCACAAACAAAGGAATCAGAAGCGTCCAAGGCAGGACCTTCCAAAAAGCGGAACACTGCTAGTGGATTGCACAGTGGGGCACAGGTTCTCCGGATCTTCTCTGTCGGTGCAGCAGACAATGTGAACACCTTATATGCAGAACTTTATCTTCAAGAAGATGGCGTTCTGACCCTTGCAACAAGCAACTCTAGCTCCTTGTCGTTTTCAGGGCTAGAACTGGAGGAAGGCAGGTGGCATCACCTTGTAGTTGTTCATAGCAAACCAAATGCTTTGGCTGGACTATTCCAAGCTAGTGTTGCGTATGTGTATCTTAATGGAAAGCTAAGGCACACAGGGAAGCTGGGATATTCTCCTTCTCCAGTTGGGAAACCTCTGCAGGTAACCATTGGGACACCAGTTACTTGTGCCAGGGTTAGTGACTTGTCGTGGAAACTCCGGTGCTGCTATCTTTTTGAAGAGGTGCTCACATCAGGTTCTGTTTGTTTCATGTACATTCTTGGTAGAGGATATAGGGGGCTCTTCCAAGACACAGATCTTTTGCGATTTGTGCCTAATCAGGCTTGCGGTGGGGGTAGTATGGCCATCTTAGATTCATTAGATACAGACTTGCCTTTAGCTTCTAATGCACAAAGACCTGAAAGTGCTACCAAACAAGGTAGCTCTAAGGCAGATCGCAGTGGAATTGTTTGGGATTTGGAAAGACTAGGGAACCTCTCCCTACAGCTTTCTGGAAAGAAGCTTATATTTGCATTTGATGGAACATGCACAGAAGCTTTTCGAGCATCTGGAACATTCTCTATGCTGAATCTAGTTGATCCAATGTCAGCTGCTGCTTCTCCTATTGGGGGTGTGTAATTAAATCTGTCAACTTTTGACTGACTTGTGAACTTTTAACTTATTCAAATCTAAGGAATCAGATTTTTCTTAGACTTTTATCCAAACCCCCCTCCCCCCCTCTCCTCTTTCCCTTCTCTCTTTTCCTTATATATTTCTTAGAAGTCAGATTTTGAATTTTTTAAACTTTTCTTATTTTTGGTCCCCCCAGGTATACCACGTTTTGGACGTCTTCATGGGAATATCTACATCTGTAGGCAATGTGTGATTGGCGATATCATCCGCCCTGTTGGTGGGATGGCTGTTGTCCTTGCTCTTGTTGAAGCTGCTGAAACCAGGGATATGCTGCACATGGCCCTCACATTTCTTGCATGTGCACTTCACCAAAATCCACAGAATGTGAGAGATATGCAAACATGTAGGGGATACCATTTGCTATCTCTATTTCTGCATCGCCGAATGTCATTGTTTGATATGCAGACACTTGAGATCTTTTTCCAGATCGCTGCATGTGAGGCTTCTTTTTCTGAACCAAAGAAGCTGGAGAATAATCAGAGTACTCTGTCACCTGCTGCAACTATTCATGAAACCAGCCTCGAGGATCTTGGTTTGTTGAATTTCCAAGATGAATTTTCTTCAGTGGGATCTCGCGGAGATATGGATGATTTTTCTGCAAGCAAAGATTCATTTAGTCATATTTCAGAGCTTGAAAATACTGACATTTCTGCTGAAACATCAAATTGCATTGTCTTGTCAAATGCAGATATGGTTGAGCATGTCTTGTTGGACTGGACCT